>CM073769.1:10007683-10251023 GCA_037158775.1 Hetaerina titia | reverse complement strand
CTCACGCGTAGGTCACCGCCCCGATGAGCATGGCCACCTTGGGCCCGGTGACGGAGAGTATGGAGGGTGCCACCCAGTTGCAGATGGCGAATACCGCGTAAATGACGGCCAAGCTGGTATAGCCATCTCCTTTGAAGTCGGGGTGGTCCTTCTGCAAGCTGGTCAGAATAGTTTTCTGCGGGAAGAAAACGAGAGGTCGCGGTTAAAAGTGCGTTCGGCAACGCAGTCGAGAGCACTGGGATAAACGAGGGCCTGTGCGGTCGACCTGTGCGGATCCGACATCTCCCCATTGCCAGGATTGTGATTAGTGCCCGCAATATTCCGTACATTGGAAAATAGGTAAATAAGTTATACAATTATTTTTATATATATATATATAATATATATCGTATCGGGTCTCGGGTTCGATTCCCGGGCAAGGCACTTTCGGCACCTGCAGCTCCACCCAAGCTATGTGATTTTTCGGATACCAGATCTTCCAGGGAAACCATAACCGGCACAGGGAAAGGAGCTGGTCCCCCCGACCCTGATGTGTGAATATTCACACGCCTTTGGGCTCAGTACTGGATGGACTCTGCCATCACCTACAAAACCGACCTTCGGGTTGAATACTATGTTTATGGCTATATGTAAATATATATATATATATATTTACATATATATGTATTATATATATATGTATTATTATACATATACATATATATATGTATGTATTTTAAATATATATATATATATATTTATATGCATATATATACATAAATGCATACACACACATAACAGCAGTCATGCAAAATACTTTAGGCGAATAACGTAATTTTGTATTAGGTAGATGGATTTTTGGAAAGATATCTTTACGCTTTCAGTTTTTCGCGCTGATTAACTCTAGCTTTTTACGAAGGATGTAAAAACCCATTTCAAGATGGGAATTACATCTTTAAGTTTACAAGGCCCTCGTTTATCCAATACACGGCACTGACAAATTTTTGTGGACGCATTATTAAAAAAGTTAGAAGACACTTGATGAGAATGCTTTGGTCTCTTTTTCATTTTTTCCAAGTGTTGCCTTTAGGAAGAAATCTCGAGGTGGTTCCTCGGGGAGGGTGGGCCGAGGAGCTCTCCACAGCGCCACCCGAGCGATGCTCTTGGCATCTCGGGGGCGAGCACGGGGCCGCGCAGGAGTTGACACTTGGTGCAGGCGCTTTCTCGTCGATAGGGAAGGGAAAGTGCTCCTGGGTGTGCATGTGGGGAAGCCTTCAGTCCTTCCTTCGGAGAGAACAACTGGTTCGATTTTCGATGAGTGGCAGTGCCAAAACCAGGGGCCCGGGCCCTCAGGCAATTGGGCTTTGAAGGGACGACCGCCGAGCGGCATGTCCACTTCCGCTTCTTGATGAGTGGCTGAAATCCGATTTCTTGCTCCGGCAGTGCATCCCACAAACACACAACACTTCTATTGCTACGAAATAATCAAACTTATCTCAGTTAAATTATCACCTGAATTCTCTCTCATTACTTCATAAATCTCTAATTTCCCAGCAAACCAAACAGTAAAAATCCAGCTATAAACAGAATTCGAGATCCTTCCTTTTTATTCCGCAGGAGCATCATACTTTGTATTGGGGTAAGTAAATATAACCAGAAATATTGTTTTAGAAGTATTGTTTGCATGCATTTGTATGTGTATGTATAGCAAGTGCATGTATTGTATGTGTGTCATTATCATCATCAGCATTTCTATCCTAAGATTGGTTTACTGCATCCCTCCATTCTTCCCTATAGTATATCGTGTTAATTCCCTCACCCCCTGCTAGGTTCCCTGTTTTACGTCCATCTTCATTTGCCCTATGTACTTGTCTCTTGGCCTTCCTCGCGGGATCTTTCCTTATATTACTTTCCTAATCAATCCATTGTGCCTCAAGGTATGTCCAATCCAGCATCTAGTTCTTCTTTGCCGTAGAGCTCTCCATATGGTCCTTTCATCTTCTGCTCTTCTATATACTTCCTCGTTCCTCACTTTGTCTGACCATTTAATCTTCAGCATTCTTCTAATCAGCACCATGTTTCCAATGCTTCTATTCTACGCTGGTCCACTTTTCCAATTTTCCATATCTCCGATCCGTAGAGTGTCATGCTCCACACGAACGTTTTGACGAACTGCTCCCTTGTTTGCAATCTTTTGCCGCCTTTGAACATTTAAGCTGCCTCTTCTCAATGAACGCCTTCTTCGATGGGGCTATTTTCGGTATGTGTGTATGCTGTATATATTGTGTAATAGTTAATAACAAGGCAACTAATGTACTGCGTTGCCGTAGGTTAGTCCTAAGGTGTTGTATGCATTAATTTTATTGCTATTTAGGAATACTTTGTGAACTTTATAATTTTAATCTTGTAAAAGTGTGAAGAGGGGTTAGCAGGTAGATTAAACTTCATAGTCTCAATCTCGCACCAAAATAAAGACGACTGTCTATCTATCTACCTGAAAACTTCCACTTTTCTAGGTTTTTATTTCACTGGGCTATATCATTTTTCATCTGTCCAACGCGCACGTCAGAGTTGGATAATGTCCTGAAATTTTGGCATCACTGAAAACTGTCTAATTTAAGAGACAGTACGGGGGTGAAAGTGGTTTCCGAAACTAAGAAAAAAGCAACTTTACCGGCTCCTACGTGATCATCGACAACTATTTTTTATAATCTCGTCCGCTATAGAAACAACAGAAAAAGGTATAGTTAAAAAAGCAAAACATTTATCGGTAGCTCTTAAGAGGAAATGCTTTTTTTTATCAGAGCACACAAAAAAATCCGTACACACACTCATAACGCCCCCCGGCACTTGCCAGCAGGCTGCGGGTTAGAAACTGCGGCCGCTGCCAATAGACTGCCGATGTGATCGAGTTACTTCGTGAAAGTACTCTCCGCTCAGCGAGGCTGGCATCGAGATATGGGTCGCGGCATGACATCTTCCACTGAGAGCAAACAGCGCGAGCGGGCCGCCGACGGCAACCCCACCCCTACCCCATCGGCAACGGCCTACGATTCGCATTTGACCCCAGATCTAAGACTCCAGCGTGGCGACCTATTTCCTTGGATTTGCCGGCGTCACCGAGGGGATCTCCCTCTATGCGCGAACCCAGTTTGCATTTGTGTACCTGCCTGCTTCTCGGAGATCATTCTGAGCGAACCACACTCGCCGCCTCCTCGGAGGCTGGGCCTTCGGCGTGAAGAACATCGGAGAGTCCCGAAGGAATTCCCGAGAGACTCAAGGAGAGCCCCTGAAGCAACTCGACATCTCAAGTAGGGCGGCAGGATTGGAACCCGATCCAAGGGTTCAGAAGGCTTCTGAAAGCCTGGGTTGCGGTGCCGATGCGCGGCCGCACCAATCAACGAACGCAAACACATGCCTGGCAAAGATATGACTTGACGGTTCGCCATGGAAAAGGTCAACTGGGAGAAAGTTCAACCTTCAGGAATTGATGAGATTAACATAGAGGGTTCCGGAAAAATTACGAACTGCTCTTAAATGGTACATTACTCAGAAAACATACGCAAGAGGGGAACTCACTACAGTGTCCGTCATATAATTTCCTAAAACAGTATTACAAATAAAAAATTAGCATTCAAAGGAAAATTCATGAATTAAGCATTTATCGAATGAATGCGGTTCAATTTTAGATCGTGAAGAGAAGGAATGAAAATAAGTCTTTTAATAGATAAGCATGAGATATGCAAATGGAGAAATGCATGGTGTGTGTATACGTATGCATAAACACAGTAATCAACCCGAAGGTCGGTTTAGTAGGTGATGGTAGAGCTCACCCATGTACCAAGCCCGACGGCGTGTGCCGGTAGGAGGGCCAGTTCCTTTCCCTGTGCCGGTTATGGTTTCCCAGGAAGATCTGGTACCCGAAAAATCAACTAGCTTGGGTGGAGCTGCAGGTGCCCAAAGTGCCTCACCCGGGAATCGAACCCGGGACCCTCCGGTCAGTAGTCCAACGCTCTACCCACTAGACCACCGCGACCCGCTATTAATATATATATATATATTTATTTATATTCAAATACGAAATCCCGCCATACGGTGCACAAATATTCATTCAAACATAGAAATATAGTAGGTGTAAGGAAAGGGGATAGGAAAACACATAAAAGGCGAACACAGGAGATGATGAGGAAATATTTCCTTAACCAAGGAAATATATTTACATTTGTGATCTGCTCAAAACCGCCTTCCCCACATGTCCTGTGTTCGCCTTTTCGTGTTTTCATATCCCCTTTCCTTACACCTATTTCTATGTTTGAATGAATATATATATATTATATATATATATATATATATATATTATTAAGTAATCTACCGGTTAAGGTAGGTTTTCGGATGAACACAACTGTCAAATAAATATTTTGTAACTCCAAACAAAACCCAATCCAGCAACCTAATCTACATCAGGTCCCTCTTCATCTCTGTGTACTTCCATCCTCCCTTCATCCCGTCCAACATCCCTATCCTGTTCCTGCCCTTTCCTCGCTTGCCCAACATTCTCCCCTCTATTAACGTCTTCAACATTCCACTACCGCTCAATACGCCTTTCATCCATTTTTCCTGCCTCCATAGGATTTCTCTCAACAGACCCCTCTCCTCCCCCACCATTTCTAGTACTTCCTCATTTGTTTTCCTTTTGGTCCATTTCACCTTCTCCATTCTTCTCCACACCCACATTTCAAAAGCCTCCAATCTACGCCTATCCTCCTGCTTCAGCGACCACGTTTCCGCGTCCTGATTCTATTCTATACTCCTCTCGGTTTAGTGTTCTCATTACTGCAATGGAACCACACGTACCTCTCCCCTTCCTAAGCCAAAAGTGATCATCCCTTAAGTAATCATTTGCCTTACCGTCTATCCTTCGGTTGATGATCCTGAAAACAACTTTAGCTGCGTGGGATATCAAACTTATTGTTCTGTAGTCCTCAAGTGACGTACCCTTTACCTATTTCGGATTAGGAACTAACACTGACCTCACAAAGTCTTCCGCCCAGATTTCTTCCTCATAAGAATAAGTTCATATGTAGAGTCTTCCTCCCGAAATTTTCCTAAACATTCTTTTTGCTAGCCGCCCATCACTAACTGCCGTTTCCTTAATGAATATCGCATATTGATAGTGTGTCACCACGGAAAATAAATGGAAAAAATATTCTAAATGCAAAATACTTCGCACGAAAACAGTAAATGCAAACATTCAGCGAAGCGCGGTAGATAGGTTCGGTTGATCATTTGAAACCAGGCTGTTGCAATTGTCGCCGTTTAGGCAATTTTGTCCTCGGTGTGTACGATGCGCATTGCTCTCGGTTCAATCTGCCCGGGGCGACGTGTGAAATCCCGCTCGCGGTCCTTTTTCCCCCGTGCTTCCACGACTCGAAGGATTCTGTCGGACAAAAAAGAAACGGAATGGCGCCAAAGCAAAAGGATGGAGTGCGCACGCGAGGGATAGGGAAGAGAAAGCTGCGGGTGGGAGAGCGAAATAGAGGGGGGGGTGGCGGGGGTGACCTCTCCAGCAGCTCACGTCCAGGCGTGAGCACGGCAGCGTGGCGGCGCGGGGTGCAAGTAATGGAAACGCCGATCGGCCAATGGCGAGGGAGAGCGTGGAAAATGCTGCAAAGGAGATGCAGAATCAAAGAGCACACAATACACTGACGAGATGCACCAAAGGGACTCCCGAAGGCGCTCATGGAGGAGAGAGCGAACGGATGAGAAGGACTGCGGAGGAAGGCCACGAGTGGAATACGCCAGAATCATAAGTTTAACTACTGGGAGACTAACTGTAGGAGCTATCGGGGGATTGAATGGCGAAGGGGAGGGGAGCAGACAGAGAGGAACGCACGGATCACCCGTGAATGCAGATTCTCATGCTGTCGCGGTGGTCGGGAAGATGTGTTGCTGCCGCATTTCGTCCTCTAATCGCTTTAAGAGATCCGAAATTAACATTCTGTTTAATTAGCAAACATTGTGAGTTCAGTTTATTTCAATGGAAAGGCCTTCGAAAGAAATAAAAGCATAAGGAGTGGCTGCGATCAATATATAACTTCCTGTACCTTTTTGTAGTCATTGTCGGCACGACGGAAATTAAAGTATGCCGCTACAATACAAAGCTAACGATTGAAATGAGAGGATGACGCAATTCCAAAGCCTGGATGGAATCATCAGGTCGGACTACTTTGTGAAGTAACCGAAAGAACCGAAGGAAATACCAGTTATCAGGTAGCAATGTTTCCCCGGATAACATTCGAGATCACAGCACGGGAGAAAAAGCGATCACTGCATTTGAATTTTAGGGGGACAACAGAACCGACTATAGCATAAAATGTTAACCAAGTTCCTATTCAACTAATATATTCTATTGCACGACTTGGACTAGTAACTATGTAGGACTACTTTGCCGGTATGAAACAGAATTTAATAGAAGAGTATTTCACCGGTTTTCCCTTATCATGGATTAGGTGTACAACCTTGACGTGGTGGAAGGGCTTGAGCGATCTGATGACCCGTGGAGCTGTGCTGGCGGGAGAAATGATATGTGATCCTAGTAGAGTTACCCATGCCAGATAGGTCGAAGGGTAGAAGCCAGACGAATGGTAGTCCGCGTCGCGTCTATTTATCATTGAGGCGACTGCAAAGGCTTATAACCCCAGTGGGGCGGCCATTGAGTGATGGTGTCACGTTAAAAACGCAATTGAGGAAGGCAACGGGAAACCAATGGTATCATATTTCCCAAGAATTTTAGGAGGGCCACCACGATGGAAATGAATCCTGGCAACTACGGGACTCGGCCCAATCAGTCGAGTCTTGCCCGGCAGCGGGAGAAGCCAGGCTTCCGCGGTCGTCATCTCACAAACTCATTGCAAAATGAAAGCAACAGTAGCGACAAAGAAGAGAACCAAATTAGTAAAATAGGGACTTTAACTGTTAGGACGATGTTAAGGGCAGGAAAATTAGACAATATAAAGCGAGAGATGGATACAGGAAATATAGATATTTGAGGGTTGTGCGAGGTGATATTGAAGGATAGCAGGGATTATTGGAGCGATAATTATACTCGTAGCATAATATATAGCGGAGTGGATGAGAGTCAGCCAGCGAGGGTTGGTAGTAGTCTGGAACAAATACGAAGGAAGAAGCATAGCAAATTTACAGCAGGTTGGTGATAGAATGTTATTAATAGAAGTAAAAGTTGAGCCGACGTCTTGATCGTTATTCGGATCTACATACAAGTAACCACTATCATATTGAAACCCTAAAGTTGATTTGCCACAACCTTCAATTCTTTTCTATTCACTCACCCACAAATAGATTTTCTGTTTTACATCCTTCCTTGTTTATCATATGTACGTTCTTGTCTATTGACCTTCTCTTCAGTTGTACCTTCTAGTTTGTTTATAATTCAACAATGTAGCCTATTTTGGGTCCAAAGAAAATAGTTCTTCTTTGCTACTGAGTTCTACAAATAGTCCATTCATCATCTGATCTTCTATGTACTACTTTCTCGTTCCTCAAAATGTCTGCTAATTTAGGAGGGATAAGGCAGGGGTGTGGATTATCACTTATGCTGTTCAACGCACATATGGAGAAAACGTTTACAGTTGCACGGGAATAACTCGTAATATGAGTGAAAGTCGGTGGGGAAATAGAAAAATCATGTTTGCGTTTGATCAAGCCTTATTTTGCCAGTCAGCCAAGGGTTGCAAGCATTGCTGAGCGAATAAGAAAATCAGTGTGGTAGGTATGGGATTAGAATAAATATACACAAAAGAGAGGTTGTGAGGTTTTCTAGAAAGAAGAAGGCTAAGTTAGGTATTAAAATAGGCGAGAAACCTGAGCGGGTGGTACAGTTCTTTCCCTTAACCTTTCTTGGCGGTGCTTTAAACTATGATGGCTAAAGTGGTAGGGATATTAAAAGAGGAGGAGATGTATTAATCAAAAACCTTTCAGAAGAAGGAGGGAAAGGATGACAAAGAATTGAGAGAGGATTAATGTTAAATTAAGGAAATGCTTCATGCGTAAGTAACATGCAAAACGGTCTCTCCGTAATGAATATTTGAAGAAAAAATATTTCCTGCAAGGATTCAGTCGATTTCAAGAGCACACCGACGCGACGGACGGGTCATCGCACAAATGGGAAACTCTACTATGAGAAATTCGATACAATATTGGCTCAAGCACACACGGCACCCTCAAACAAGGAACTCATTATCTTGAGTCCCAGCATTCGTTTCAATAGGAAATGGAATCCTCACATTCACATGCATTTTAAACACTATGTAAGTAGACATAAAAACAATTACTTTGCGTGAATTTCTCGCCTGACTTCGCTGCGGACGATCGTCATTAATTTCGGCGGTTTAATAAGCTATCACTAGGAAAAATAAAATTTGGGAAGGCGCAAAAGAATCTCGACGAAATCTTTAAAAATGATTTACCGCATGGCTGAAGAATAAGCTGCCACTCTCGGAGACTTCATTTTGCAGGATCTCTCGTACACTCACCCGCGATCCATCATTCTAGACATTTTTATCTTGGTATGTTAACCTTTTTGCAGGCAATAAACTACTAGATACCAGAAATATATCAAAGAAGTTTCTTTTTTCAGATATAATACTAATACCGAAGTTTTATGGACGGGATGTAGATTTAAGAAAATAAAAATTCCATTAAAAAACCGATTATTATTGCTTGGAGTGGTACATCGTTTGGTCCAATCCAAGTAAAATAGTGAATCTCGATGAGATGTATCAGTGCCTTGTTCAGATGAGCGGTAGTCCAGTGGGTAGAGAGTTGGACTACTGACCGTAGGCGTCCGGGTTCGATTCCCGGGCGGGATTCCCGGGCTCTCTGGGCACCTGCAGCTCCACCCAAACTAGTTGATTTTTCGGGTACGCCGCCGCTTAGGACATGGGTGAGCCTACTAAACCGACCTTTGGGGTTGATTACTGTGTTTATGGTTTTTTTTATCCGTTCCCGCTCCACCAGTGGAGCAACCCTCCTAATCCCCAACCGACGCAGCGAGTCATTCCGTTATCAAACAGCTGTTACGTTGGCAAGTGGTGTGGAGGCACGGCACGGAATCGCTCACCGACCATAGAAGCCCCACCCCACGGAAATCACAATTCGATAGGGCGAAACATGAGTCTTTGAAATTAAAAATATTTCTGCCAGAAGGCGGTGGCCTTTCCTCCGCTTAGGGCTTGGGTGTATGTTATTGTCAAGTTGTATATCAATGTTCAAAATGCAATAACGCAATACTAATGCAAAATAAACAAATAAAATAAATAATGCAGTCACGGCGAAGTGAACCTACGACATTTCCTAAGCATGTACAATATTTTTATTCGACCGAACCCTTGACCGGAAAAGAACGTAAGGCACTGAAAAAGATTTGTCACGAAAAAGGAATCTTCAGGTGCAGTATTTCAATGTTTATTATGAACAAAGGCATGACAGTTTCAGGCGTAAAGTGGTGGAAATCCTTCATGATGTTAGAAGACACTTTGCTTTTCCACATGGAATATTTTTGATTACGACCTAGGTTTCGTTAAAGCGTAGCATCTTAAGGAGCTGAAACGAAACCTAGGTCGTAATAAAAATAATTCTATGTGGAAAAGCAAAGTGTCTTCTTTTATCTTGAATTATGGGATATGAAACTGACAATGGAGAATCAGGTGTGCGGTTTCAATTTCCTGTGTTCGCATAGCATCGACAATGGATTGAACGTCAATGAAAATTTCGATCCAAATCAATTTAGAAAAAACATTGCGAATGCAAATTGCATATTGATCATTATTTTACCAACTTACTATTTTTCATGCAGCAGTGATATTCGATTTAGGCAACCGTCGACGAACGAAATGCCCACCGACAACGCACTTCTTGGAGGCGTGCTGCCTCGTGGACCATTTGGAACGGACCGAAAGGGTCTGTAATCATTGAAATCCACTTGAACGACCCCGATTTAGGAATTTTTAAAAACTGTCTTTCTAGGGAACGGATTAGTTCGGCGGCAAGAGATTTCATACGGAACGCAGTCTCCCAATCGAAGGGCCCCGATTCGACTTCCACTCTTTCGGTGGGAGATACCGGCAGCAGGCAGGCCATTCAGATATTTTAGTACCCTGCAAACCACCGCTAGGGTTTGTGGCAGAGGGTGAATACACACCAGACTAATTTTGACCCGAATATTTTTACACCAGCCGCGGTCGGACGATGTCATTATGATCCCTTATCGTTCGTGGAAAAAATGACGTCTTAAATCAATCAGTTCTACACTTAAATCTCTTCTATTATTTCATTGGCATGATCTCTCCTACCGTAGTACGATGGGGAAAATAATACATTTTCAACATCGCTGCTAAAGAAACGCCCGTCCAATTCATATATATGCAAGAGATTTAATCAGTGATTTAACCTTCGCTACATTGAGAGATCCCCAGCCTAGCTGCTCTAATATTTTGGTTACGCCACTAAGTTTATCATAGCAATGTTTTACAAATCTAGCTCCTCTGGGCTGCACGCGATCCAATTCGGCAATCAATCCAACTTCGTAAGGACCCCATATATTACTAGCAGCATCACGGGAACAGTAAATGCGTGGAACGCCGGATGAGACGCCAGGCATGGAGGGACACCCACTGCGTCAAGAGCAATGTGACGCGACGTCATCGGTCGTTTCCCCTCCACATCCTCGCTCCAATTTTGATTTGCCTGATCATTACTCAACGATCCTCGTTTAAATTGTCCGAATCGGACTCTAAACGACCCCAATGGGGGCCTAAGGTGAAACATTTCAATCAGTACGTTTCGAGGGATTGCCGTCGAATTTCGCACCCCCGTGTCCTTTTGCAGGAGCGAGGGGAGGAGGCTAACGAATGAGTTTCAACCATGGCGGTGTAAAAAGGAGTGACTGGGCGAAATCCGAAGAAGGAAGAACACGGATCAGGGCTCGTACGTTAATCCGCGACAACGCAAGTTCACTGGATAGCAGCACGCGGCACAAGTACACGGTGGGCATGTGGCAAGGTGCTGAACTTTGGAAAAATTTACGAGAGAGACTCGTGGAAGGAGGTGCACTGGAGCTGGGAGGAAACGTGATCGATGCGACGGCTTCCAGGTCCTAAATTTTATCACCGAAAGTATGTAATTCTGCGTAAAACGGGAGGGTTAAAAAGGGAAACTAAAATATTCCTAGGCTAACACTCTTCCAGGCCAAGCCCCCGCGGTTCTCGATGGCATACGTGGGATCGGAGTTGGGAGTCGGGGGTCCAATCGACCCTCGTCTTCCCCCCTCCCCTCCCCCGGTCCGACGCAACACAGTGGTCCCAAATCCTTGAAAGTTGGGCAGAACTCGAAAGAAATTTCCGATTCGCAGAGAAAGTGGCGAAAAAGGAATTTTCAGATAGCCAATAGTAAATCTGAATTAACAAAGGTAAATAACAAAATGGAAGTTCCAATATTGCGGAAGCATTTGTCATATGCCCACCCGATTCTCATAAAAGTTTGCAATTACAGATTTTTCGAATCGACAAATAAAAATTTCAAAAAGGAATACAATGGAAATGTAAAATAAAAGAATTTTATCCAAAATAAATAGTTTAGTATTCACGGTGTTGTAAGACTGATAAACTCAAATTGTATTCAAAATTTTCAGAACATAATTGAGTTCTAGAGGAAAACTACTTTTGTGCATCCTTAATGCAAGTCAATGAACATTAAATGAGGGCAATACTCGAAGTAATCGGTTCCCTCTCTGTTGTATTTGTTCTACACCATTCCTAAACTTACGTTCTGTAGCAGTAAATCGGTGTTCTCAAGGAAATCAATGACTGTCGGTTTCAAACTTTCATCATTTCTGAAAGGAAATGGTCCCTAGAATCAAAGAGGGTACCAACCAACAGGAAGAGCAAAGAATGCTGATTGGACGGGCGTTTTTGGACCGCTATCGATAGTGTTCACCTAGCGCATAGCGACAATTGCCCGCCGTTGTGAGCTGATTCAATTTCCAGGCTTCGAACTTCTAGGAGGGATTAAATAAGATGGTGCAAATTTTCAAAAATTGCTTCGGAGATAAACGGCAACTATGTAGAAAAGCGAATTAGGTTTGTAGGAAACTAAAACCGTAAATAAACACTTGTTCTAACGAAAACATTTTTAAGACCAAAACGGCCCTTACTTTTCGAATATAGCTCGTATAACCTCAAATACGGTTGAAAACGTACAGGCTTCAGCATGATTTTCACGTACAATATCAATTAGAAAGTATTATTATAAGGTAATTTACCGGTTAAGGATTTTTGGATGGACACAACTACCAAATAAATATTTTGTGACTCCTAAAAAAACACAATCCAGCAATCTACTGAGTATCAGGTTCCTCTTCATCTCTGTGTACTTCCTTTCATTCCGTCCAACATCCCATCCCTATCCTGTTCCTTCCCTTTCCTCGTTTGCCTAACATCCTCCCCTCTATTACCGTCTTCAACATTCCACTACCGCTCAATACGCCTTTCATACATTTTTCCTGCCTCCATAGGATATCTCCCAACAAACCCGTCTCCTCGCCCACCATCCCTAGTACTTCCTCATTTGTTTTCCTTTCGGTCCATTTCACCCTCTCCATTCTTCTCCACACCTACATTTCAAAAGCCTCCAATCTGCGTCTATCCTCCTGCTTCAATGCCCACGTTTCCGCCCCGTACCTTCCCTCCATATCAAAGTTTTTACGAGTCATTTCTTAACCTCCATACTCAACGTCCCCGTCATCAACTCCCTCATCCTTGAGAAAGCCTCTCTGCCTAGTGCAATTCTTCTTCTTACTTTGACCGTGTTGGTTTAAACCACTTCCGAGATACGTAAACTGTTCTACCTGCTCTAGTTTTTGCCCTATTAAAGAGTATTGATATAAAATAATTTCCGTGACAAAGTAACATCGGTTGGTTTGAAACCGTTTTTATCCCAACAGGTATGTTATGGCTTTGTAACAAATAGAAAAAATCAAAGTACTTCCTCGAATTAATGTCTGATTTTTCTCATGCCTTTGCATTCGATGAACTTTCCTCACACACATCTTCACTGTTGTTAGAGAGTCGTCCGAAATAAGATTGAAACCTACATGTATAATCCCGATCTAATTCTGCACACTCCATTGAGGAGGTATGGGAGAAGGTTTCGCTAATCTTGCACTGGCTTCCTTAGAGATATCAGCAGAAAAGCAGGTTCTTAAAACTGTATTCGAGAGAAGGAAATTAAAGAACGAGTGGTTGGCAGGTTTCAAAATTCCATATCCTCGTATTTTATTTATTTCTACAAGAGAGAAAGAGAAATCTGCGACAGACAAAGCTTGAAAACTAAAAACATGTGCGAATACGCAGTTCTTTGACGCGGGGAGCGCGTCGGATGAAACGCGCGTAACCAAGTCCGAAAACTGAGAGTTCTAATCTCGCTCCAAAAAATATTTTCCTGGCCTGAGTGTGCCATGCGATGAAACAGCAGGTGTCGGAGGCTCGTAGGGACCCAATCAATTCCACTATGTCTGATAGGGGGAGGGAGGGTTCTGACGCGCCACTCGTTATCATCATTGGGCACACACGTCTTATGCGTAATTATTCGTTCGCTCCTTGGTTTGGGTTCGGAAGACGCGAAGGAGAGGATGGCTCTTCGTGATTCTCCGAACCGTGGGTCCCAAAAACAGAACACCAAATGAACACCAAACTTGGGTCCATTTCACGAAAAAATGTTCGGGGTGGAATTTCCTTACTCAAGATCGAAGCCACAGTGGTCTGTAAATATCGGGTGGGTCTGATCTGATTTTGCAGGATAACTATACCATACCGGCAGATGGTTGCTTTGACATGAGCGTAAAAATGTGTTAAGGTTCCGAGGCGACACGATATCTGTATAAAATTCGGCTGTGCTGGGGAACGCTTCGCTCCCGATGAATAAACATTGGTCACCCTGGCGACAGAGGCGGGAAAAACCGCATCGCTCGGAACTGCAAGTAAACCATCCAGACTAAAATGCGCATATCCTCATTCTAGGATAACGCATTGAATAGCGTTTACATTCACATCAGGAACGACATAACTGTCCACACCGGCTAGCCATCCGAAACACATTACACAGCGGCTTTTTTTCTGGCGTTCAATGGATTATTCTTTCACCACACTTTGATTAATATTTTACACTATCAATTATAGTACTGTTTAATATAACTGTCAATGCACTAGAAATGACAAAACTACAAACTAAAACTACCATAAAAACACTACTACATACAAACCATCAACAAACAATTTTCACAAACGATTAAGTTCATCAAAATATTCATAAGAATTAATTTAATTATGAGAAGCCTAATTTCTTAACTGTTTAGCGAAAATTAAAGTATTAAAATGAGCGAGGCATTCTCTCAGGTTAAGTTCAAATTATTTTGGGCGCAAACTTCAAGCACAATGGAAAATTTTATTCCGAACGATTCTGTACGAAAGCATGATAAATAATTTTTATTTATTAATATACGGACAATCCCTGCAGAAACATAGATTACTTGAAAAACCATTTAACCAAAATATTTATTACTTTTCAATTCAAGAGAAATAGCGAAACACACCGAAACGAGAAATCTTAGGTGTTATTGAAATTATCTTTGTTTTATAAAATAATGTAACTGCATGTCCCACAAGCTATGATTAACTGGAAATTTATATTTAGACTACAATTGGAAGTTACTCAAATTTGCTTGAACTCATCTCAGAAACTTATTGATTGCCATTAGTCAATGCACATTTTAAAAATTTATTTACATAGTTATTTTTTTAGTTAATTTCCCAATTTGATCTCAACGGTCTGGGTATATCATGAAAAAGAAATAAGTTAAAACTGAATAGAAAGTAGAGCAACATCTGGCATGACCGAAGAAGGGTAGCTATTATTGATATGAAAAACCTGTTTAAAATGCATAGTAATGAATTATCATGCAGTTTTTCATTGGTAAAATGAAAAACAAATCTTGCCAATCAGTTAAATAAAAAGGCTTAAAAAACCGATCACATAGCAGAATAATTAAATATATTTTTAAAAATCTTACCTCAATATTTCCCATTGTTTGGAATGCAGTGAAAACGAACATGAATCCGAACCCTAAAATTATGACATTCACAAATTTTCTATCGATCGACATGATGAAGGATATTGTTTCTCGATTTATCACAGAGCAATACTAACTAACGTGCCCTTTGGTGGTCAACAGACAACTGTGAGTTTGCGTACGCGGCCGGTGACTTTCATTGCTGATGCTGTCAACAAAACAACACAGACTGGAAAGGAATTCTATCTGCGCATGCGCATGACTACCAGACACCGCAGATAGTGGCAAGACGATTGTACGTAATCGTGCTTCGACTAGATGAAAAGTATGTCATCCTGACATTTTCATTATAAGTTTTGCCTCATACTTTTCTTTAATCAACTGTATCAAGTTATCCATACTAAGTAATGCGAAATAAATTAATGGGTTGAGAAGGAGGGAGGAGGATTCGACGGTATGCATTTCTTAACGAAAGGTGGAAATTGTGCCAAATAGACACGTAGTTTTCGTAATTAATTCAAATACATATATTATGGTCACATTATGGACTTTTTGAACGAAACTGTTCTAAACGAATATTATTAAATTAAGTTTTGAGTTTCCCGGGAATAACTGAGGTATCGCTTGTGAAAGTAGTCGACTCCGCTATCGAATTGCATGTCGATTGTAGAGACATTCTTGGACACCCATGGAGTCGTTGCGCATGAAGTGACAAAAAAATTAGAATGAAATAACAAGATGTGTGTTGTAGTAAACAAATGGTGATTCTCAATGGCATTAAATTCGAAAGGTAGTAAGTACATTGATAATTTCAAGGCCGTTGCCATCAGTTTGTGGTTTCACCGCACTTCCAAATGTATTTTCCTTGTAAACTTGTCATCAGTTAGCACCCTAAGCTATTGTTCACAATAACTGGCTTTACTGAATTTTAAATCATGTTTAAATAACCGTTTTTGGGGTATTATTTAACTTTCAGGATTATGACTTCTGTGATACATGGACTTAAATAAAGCTGTGGAAACTACATACATTAGGTGGGAGTGACTATCGTTAGTTTACATGCAGTTATTCGCAAGTACTTCCACAAACAGAATAGTTTGTATCCATTTTTATAGGATAATTATAAAAAGTTCAAGCCTACCTGAAATAACATGAAGAAGCAATTCTTTCGAGTCAAGCAGCTTGCTGATCAGACTTTTTCAAGGTAACAACTGTTTCGTCTTACTACCCCTAAACTGGCAGTAGTGCTTTGGAAAAATGTATTAAGCTAACTTATTGCATTTCCATTATTTCAGAGCTGGCAAAACTGAAGTTCTCTCTGACGATCTGCAGGGAGCAGACAAAAGAGTGGAATTTATTCGAAATGCATGTCAGAATACAACAAAAAAGCTATCAGCAACTCTTTTAGGTCAAGGTGTGGATGGCACAGCAAAAGAGAAAAGACTGGTAAGATGTAAATGTAATTTTAATTGCCACACCCAGTTATCCTATTGCGAATCAAGGACCTCATCTATGACTCACTGTCGAGGCTTCGGTTATAGTTGAGGAATATTTGATAATATAACTATTTATTTGGGGACTGTTTATACTTTTGTTTTTCAACAACACATTCATTATATTTTCAGAAAAAGAGTCCAGATTACTTGTTGGGGCACGCAATGCTGGATAGCAGCGCATGTGAAGAAAATTACCTTCTAAGGTGTTTATAATTTTTAATGAACGTGTCGCGGTAAAGACACATTTTTCATGCCTAATTTTTTATGGTATACAACCTTTAATATTCATATTTTAAGGTAACATTTGCCTTCACTGTTTGGAAAATGTGTCATATACTCTTTAATTGGTCTGGTTTAATAGTGCATGGAGACATAAATGACATTTTAACGCACGGAAAATGTAATGCTATTATTTTTTTTACTCAGCCATATTTTAGCAAACTGTGGGAAGGTAGAAACTGCATTGGCTGCAGAAGTTGTTGAGCATGATTTACGAATAGAGCAAGAAGTTTTAAATCCGATCATGCAAATTCTTGATACTGAAGTGCCTAATATTCTGAAGCATAAAAGAAATCTAGCCAAGTTGATTCTTGACATGGATTCGGCTAGAACTCGGTAAGAACTGTTTCCACAAACCCTTTCCAGAAATTAGTGGGAATAATTGTTTTTTTTTTCAAGTATTTTGTATCTTCCGTTTATTGTATGTGCTTTCTGAGTGTTTTATTTTAAAATATGTGTGGATTGAAGGTGATCATGATTTATCGTGGCAATCATTTGGTGATATTGCAGTTATCACACAGCACTTAAACACAGTGGAGGTAGTGCTGGAGGCGGAGGCAGTAACAATGCAAAAGCAGACTCCATTAAAGAAGAGCTGGAGGATGCTGAACTAAAAGTGGAGCAGTGTAGGGTATGTTTTTGATTTCAGTTTTGTAGGACTATGTTTAGTGGTGTGTTCATAATTTTCCACACACTGATTCAACCTCAAGGGGGGCATCTCCATGAGGTTATGGGAGTGGGAATTAATGGGCATGCGATAGCCCTGGGAATTCAGTGACATGTGGTTTGCTGTGAAGATGTGATGGCAAGACAGGCCCTTTATTTCATGTTATGAGACTGTATTGTAACCATAAGATGAGGATGATTTTTGTGCTCTTCTCACTGCCGCTCAATACGCCTTTCATCCATGTTTCCTGCCTCCATAGGATATCTCCCAACAAAGCCCTCTCCTTGCCCGCCATCCCTAGTACTTCCTCATTTGTTTTTCTTTCGGTCCATGTCTCCTCCATTCGTCTCCACACCCACATTTCAAAAACCTCCAGTCTATGTCCATCCTCCTGCTTCAGTGACCTTGTTTCCACATCGTACGTAGCTACGCTCCATATCAAAGTTTTCACGAGTCTTTTCTTAACCTCCCTACTCAACATCCCCATCATCAACTCTCTCCTTGTGAAACACTCCTTGCCCAATGCATTTCTTCTCCTTACATCCCTACTACTTTGACTCTGTTGGTCCAAACCACTTCCAAGATACATAAATTGTTCTACCTGCTCTAGTTTTTGCCCTATTAGAGAGTCCACACCCACATTTCAAAAGCCTCCAATCTATCTCCGCACCGTACATAGCTACACTCCATACCAAAGTTTTGACGAGTCTGTTTTATGTTGATTCTCATCTCATATCCGTCATACTGAATTTCCAATTCACTCAGCAATGCTTGCAACCCCTTGGCTGACTGTTGAACTAAAGCTTGGTGAGAGGTAGTAATTGCTAAAGTAAGTTGTATGTGAATCATTGTTTGAAAAATATCTGGTGCCAACGTTACAAAAATGTTCATCCATCAAAAAGGCATTCATTTGGCCAGCACCGAGGATTAAAAGTGAGCCTTAATGGCTCATCTACATAATCGACTAATTGATGTTCAGTGGATTCCAGACTTGTTTATTAAGTAATCATCTCCATCTCTCTTGTATACATGCAAAGTATGGAATAGTTTTTGATATTCAACTTAATTATATTTGTGACACATCTTGCTGTTGAAATGCTATGCTATTAGGTTCTTGCCAGCAAATGCTATGCAATCATGTGAAGATTGGGATGGATTCTGGAAAGCTATAATAATAACTTAATTTGGACTAAATTTAGTAATTACTTCAAGCATCTCACATTTTACATGTGCTTTATACAAAATCTATCTGTTATTGTCTTCAACAATCTTTCCATGAAGGAGTACCTTGGGCCTATTTAATTTATCCATCTCGTAGGACTCTTAATGTTTTTAACTATCTTGGTAATTCATTGATGCTATACAGCATTTTTATCTTAATTGTGTAACTTCTTACCTTTGGTCATTGTCTATGCAAGAAACCCTGCAGGCCTTTACGGCATGTCACTGCAAGAGCCCATGGGAGAGGGAAGTGTTGTGTCTATTGACTCCTCTGCCCGGGAAATAAAATACAGAGACTTAAGAAATCAAATCCAACTGATGGTAATGGATTATTGAGAGATGTGACTAGAGGTTTGAGTGCTTTTGGGATGGAGGCTGGCAATTCTTTTGTCAGGTCACCAGAGCTGACGGTGGTGTGGGAAATAGCCTGAATGGTAGCTGCCGGTGGTGAATGGTGGTTGAGTAGCTGGAGGGGATGGGGAGGAGGAATGGTGGGAGAAGGGGTCTGAGAGAGGACACTTTTATTGCTATATCTTTGACAATTTTTATTGTACCAACCAAATTAAAAGTAAAGCAGGAGGCTAGTGTGTAATCTGTGAATAAATGTTGCAGCAAAACTTGCTCTTCCCAACAATAATCAATTATTTAGTCAGATGGTGTGTGTGTGCGTAGGAAATGTAAGATGAGCAGCACACAATTTAACTGTTTGAAAAGCCGTCATTGGTATGTTTAAGGATTTATTGAATGCTGTTCATGGCTGATATCCTCCCTGTATGCTTTGCTTAACTGTTCAAAAAGTTTGTTTTCAAAATAAAAAATGGTGCCGGATTGGGGGAAAGGCCAAGTGTAGATGGAGTTTTTCAAAGTGCAGGAGCTTTGTGTGCGATTGTTTTGGGACTCCTTTTCTTCTGTGCATCGTTACCTCAAGAACTAAATCTAAAACTGTAGCACCTTTCCCGTCTATTGTTCTAATGTGATGTTAATTTTCATAAGAGATTCCCTTCTAGTTACTCTTTTATAAAATATATCTCCTCGTATATATTATTGTCACATAAGATGTCATTTAATTTGGTTTCAATAATCCATAGTTAATATTCAGTCACTAGGTTGGTAATAATTTCTAGACTATGAATTATGTCTCCATTTTGGTTCACCAAACAAGTGTTTGAATCATCAGTGAAATTTGTTGGATCAATTAAATCAACAATCATGGCCTCTGTGGTGATCCTCATTGTAATGCCTGTTTACTTATATGCTTTACCATGCCTAGGACTGTTGTCACCATCAATTTAAGACTATGGTTTATATGTTTTGACTATTATGTCTTTATTACTTCTATGACCTTCCTGTAGGTAAACTTATATTTCTATTAATCTTTAATTTTCAAAGATAATTTTTCCATTGTTAATTATAGTGTGGACTAATATTTTTTGATTTTAATTAATTTGTTTTATTTACTTTACTAGGACATGCTTGCCACAGAAATGTTCACGTTGATCTCTAAAGAAGCTCATTTATCCAATCTTATTGTTGAATATGCCAAGCTTCAGCGTGCATATCATGAGAATGCCTTAAACATCTTAGGAACTGTTATCCCTGATTTGGAGAACCACATCAGTAAGTATTCATAATAACCTAAAGTTAGTCAGAGGGCTGAGAGCCATCTGAGTGTAAATGTTTGTCGTTTTAGAATATGGTATGGACGTGTAGTAAGGTATTGCCCTGAGTGTTTTGGAGTTGATTCCAAAATCTAGTATTTCCAGACACAACCTCTCAGTTGTTGTCTTCATGACTGGTCCACTTTTCACTGCCCAAGTTTATTGCTTGCTTATTGTGCTGTTGGTATATTGACAATATTTTTGCATAAATTATTCTTGCGAGACAAAGGGAGTTAGCAATACCTTGAGATTAAAGCACTTAAAAGGTGATGGCAGTTGGTTCAGCTTTTGTGTATGGGTTCAGTGAGCATTCCAGAAGTAGTAGTTGCACTTGCATACCATTCATAATAGGAAGCATTTATTATTTACATGTTGTTTGTAATATCTGACTTGGGCAACGCAATTCCAAAATTTCAGTTATATATATATGTATATTATTTATGAGGTGTGTTCAAAAAGTAATGGGAAATTTAATTTTTCGGACAATAAGATTTATTTATTCTTGTACATTGATGTTGTCACCTTCAAAGTAGTTCCCATTAGAGATTATGCATTTGTGCCAGCGCTTCTTCCAATCCCTGAAACGCTTCTCAAACTCGATCTTTGAGATAGCCTTTAGTTCTTTCAGCGATGCGCTTTTAATGTCATCTACGGCTGTAAAACGACGGCCCTTCAAGGTTCTCTTAATTTTTGGAAATAGGAAATAGTCACACAGAGCTATATCTGGCGAATATGGAGGCTGGGGCATTGTTACAGTATTGTTTTTGGCCAAAAATTCACGAACAAGCAATGAAGTGTGAGCTGGATATCTGTGATAATGCATCAGCTCACAAGTGTGCTCTGTGATAATGCATCAGCTCACAAGTGTGAGCTGATGCATTATCGTGATGCAAAAGCCATTTTGGAACAAATTTTGCAGCCACACATTTCATACCCAAAAAATTGGAAAGAAATTTCATGACATGATCCAATCATGGTTGTGATTTGGCGATCGTTCATAACCATTTCTTTCACTTTTTCCACGTTTTCATCGATTGTTGATGTGCTGGGGCGTCCAGGGCGTTCGTCATCTTCAAGGTCTCCACGGCCTTCTTGGAAATGCTTATACCACTAGTAAACACTTGATTTAATCATAGCAGACTCACCATAGATAGATAGGCCTTTGTTAACATTTCGCTCACTTTGTTACACTTTATTTCATTTTTATACAAAATTTGTTACAAATTCTTTGATCCATTTCTTTAAATAAACGAGCTCATAAAACACGTCTAACCTTAGTGGCTGTCACAGACAAAGTCCACAATGAAAACAGCTGAAAGTTTTATCATACTTCAGGGTCATGTATACTATCATAATAAAAAAAATGTTTGACAATCGGACTTTCCAAGCCCTCGAAATGAAAAAATTCCTATTTTTGAACACACCTCGTGTGTGTGTGTAAGTATATATGTAAATATATGTATATATATATATAAACACACAAACACTAGGTTAATAAATATTAAACATATATATATTAAATATTAAATTAATAAATATTAAATATATATATATATATATTAATATATATATATACACATACATACATACATATACACATACATACATACATATACACATACATACATACATACATATACATATATACACATACACATATATACATACCTACATATATATGTATACATAAGGAGGAGGAGAGGTAAGGGGCCAATAGGAAGCGGACAAGGTGGTGGAGGGGAAATATAGGCAGCGTTGGATAAAATCAGTGGGCTTGGTTCAGCCCGGGGGGTTTGAAGGACTGGAGCACCCAGATATGTTCCATCTCGCGGGTTCTCACCTCTATGTTACTAGCGGAATTGGGAAGGGTTTCAATCACTGAAACGGAGAAGCAGTCATCAAAAGACTGGTTGTGGGAAGCAGTGTGAGTAGGGATGGGATAATTAAGGAAGGTGGGAGATTTGGTGGAATAGCGGTGGTTATTCATTCGGAGGGAAAGGGTGGTCGTGCATTCACCCACGTAAAAGGCATGGCAGAAGTTACAGGAGAGGCGATATATAATGTTTTTAGAGGTGCAGGTGGCTATGGGTTGGGAGTTGGTAATAAGGGACGTGGAAGGTCTTAGGAGATGGCAGCATTTACAGCGTGGGCGGTTGCATGGTGTGGACAGGGGTGGGGAAGAGACGGGTGTTCCTAGGTGGTTTTATAGACTTGAAGATATCACGCAGGTTTGACGGGCATTTAAATGAAACGGAGGGACAATGTGGGAATAAAGGTGATGTGGATTGACTATTGCTAACAATTGGGAAGAGTTCACGGATTATCTGTTTAATTTTGTGGGAACCGGGGAAGAAAGATTCTGCAGGAGACAGGGGTTAGTCATCACCAACACATGGTTTAGACACCACAAAAGGCATAGGTATTCATGGAAAATGCCAGGTGACTCAGAAAGGTATCAGTTAGATTATATTATGGTTAAGCACAGGTTTAGAAACAGTGTGATAAATTCGCACAGTTTCCCAGGAGCGGACGCGGACTCAGACCACAATTTAGTTGTTATGAAATGTAACGTTCGTTTCAAGAAGATAAGGCAAGGGTGGCGGGTTAGGAAATGGAATTTAGAAGCATTAAATGGATTAACGAGGAAGGAGTATCAGCAGGCTGTAGAGAAAATAATGGATGACGGTAAAGAACTGAGTAGTATCGAAGAAAAATGGGAATGTATCAAGAAAGGAATATTGGAAGCCGCTAAAGACACTATAGGAACCGTTAACAGGAAAAGGATAAGGAAACCATGGGTAACAGATGAGATGATTGCAAAGATGGATGAGAGGAGAAGATGGAAAAATGTAAACACAGAGTTAGGCAAAATGAAGTACAAAGAGTTAAACAATAAATTGAGAAGGGCCACAAATAAAGCCAAAGAAGAATGTTGGAAAACGCAATGTGAGGATATGGAAAATTTACAGAAGAAGGGTGAAATTGGTGCTCTATACAGCAAGGTTAAGTTATTATCGGGAAGTAAGAAGGCATGATCTGTGCTAACAGTGAAAGATAAGTGGGGTAAGATAATAGTTTAACCAGGAAAAATCCAAGAGAGATGGAAGGAATATATAGAAACACTGTATGGTAAAGAACTTAGGCCGACAGGGTTAGACATAGAAAAGGAACATGACGTAGAAGAAGATAGCTTAGGTCCAGGCATACTCGACGATGAAATAGAAAGGGCATTAAAGGAGATGAAAGCAAATAAGGCTGTGGGGGTGGACAACATTCCTGTAGAAATGTTGAAATGGTTAGGAAAAGGTGGGAAGAAGGCCATATATGGACTGATTCGTAGTATCTATGAGGAAGAAATCGGGCCGGAAGATTTTGTGAGATCGGTGTTAGTTCCTATTCCAAAAAAGGCAAAGTCTATATCATGTGAGGATTACAGAACAATAAGTTTGATATCCCACGCAGTTAAAGCTATTCTCAGGATCATCAACAAAAGGATAGAGAGTAAGGCAAATGATTACTTAGGGGAGGATCAGTTTGGGTTTAGGAAAGGAAGAGGTACGCGTGATGCCATTGCAGTAATGAGATCACTAACCGAGAGGAATATAGAATACAATCAGGACGTTTTTGCCTGTTTTGTAGATTTCGAAAAAGCGTTTGATAGAGTGAATTGGGAAAAATTAATGCGTGTATTGCAGAAAATAGGAATGGATTGGAGGGACAGGAGACTGATCCGCAACCTGTACATGTCTCAGACTGCTCAGGTGCGAGTGGGGAACGGAGAGTCCGGATGGGCAGTGTTAGGAAGAGGTGTAAGGCAGGGTTGCCCATTGTCACCGGTACTGTTCAACTTATATGTAGAGGAAATGATTAAAGAGGCATGGGAAGAACTGGAGGTAGGAATGAAAGTCGGAGGGGAATTTGTAAAATCGGTTAGGTTTGCTGATGACCAAGCATTAGTTGCTCAGTCAGCCAAGGGGTTGCAAGCATTGCTGAGTGAATTGGAGGTTCAGTGGGATAAATATGGGATGAGAATCAATATTAATAAAACAAAGGTTATGCGATTTTCCAGAAAGAAAAAGGCTAAGCTAAATATTAAAATAGGCGGGAAAAAAATAGAGCAGGTAGAACAGTTTACATATCTCGGAAGTGTTTTGGACTGATACGGTCAAAGTGGTAGGGACATAAGGAGAAGAATTGCGCCAGGCCTTCTCAACGGGGAGGGAGTTGATGATGGGGACGTTGAGTAGGGAGGTTAAGAATAGACTCGTAAAAACTCTAATATGGAGCGTAGCTATGTACGGCGCGGAAATTTGGACACTGAAGCAGGAGGATCGACGTAGATTGGAGGCTTTTGAAGTGTGGGTGTGGAAAAGAATGGAGAAGGTGAAATGGACCGAAAGGAAAACAAATGAGGAAGTACTGGAGATGGTGGGTGAGGAGAGGGGTTTACTGAGAGAAATCCTATGGAGGCAGGAAAAATGGATGAAAGGCGTATTCAGCGGTAGTGGAATGTTGAAGAAGGTAATAGAGGGGAGAATTTTGGGAAGCGAGGAAAGGGCAGGAACAGGATAGGGATGTTGGATGGGATGAAGGGAGGAAAGAAGTACACAGAGATGAAGAGGGACCTGATGTAGTTTAGGTTGCTGGATTGGGTTTTGTTTGGAGTTACAAAATATGTATTTGATAGTTGTGTCCATCCAAAAACCTACCTTAACCGGTTGATTACCTAATAAAAAAATATCTATTACTTCACTCATGGAAATAGATATAAGGAAAGGGGATAGGAAAACACATGAAAGACGAGCACAGGAAAGGTGGGGAAGGCGGATTTGAGCAGATCACAAACATAACAATATTTCCTTATCCAGGATTTGAACACTGGACCCTCCACTTGCCGGGCGGATGCTTTACCAGTTAAGCTAATAAGGAAACCTAATTTACACTGAAATCTGCGTCTTATAAAGCGCCCAAGTGCTCCTATTGCTTGGCCCAGAGATGGCGTTAGGGAGCTGTTTCACCCACCAAAGGAGAAATAGACAATACATACAAGAAGAAAGGTCAGTAGGTTAGGAAGCATACAGCATAGAGGATAGGAACAGAACGGTACGTTTCATGGCACGCATAGCCAGAAGAAGAGACCAGCCACGTTGGCCAAATACACTTTCAAACACGAAATCCCACCATTCGGTGAACGAACATTACTTCACACATGGAAATAGATATAAGGAAAGGGGATAGGAAAACACATAAAAGATTTTATCTATGTACATGTATATATATATATATATATATATATATATATATATATATATATATATATATATATATATATATATAATTCACTGATAGTCATAACAACCACAGAAACCAAAACTAAAGTTCTGTTCCTAATTCCTCTTGAGAAAGGTGGTTGGACCACCGAAAATTCGAGAACCAGTGAGTTTTTCCTCTTTTGTGTTTTGGTTTCTGTGTTTGTTATGACTATCAGTGAATTTACATTACACGTTTGTGGGTTTTCCAAAAAAGTGTGTATATATATATATATATATATTTATATTATATATTTTGAACAGAAATGAACACTTACTATAACCAGAGCACAACAAATTCAAAATGTAAAAATCATTTGCCTTGACCAGGGTTTATGTCCAGCCAAGTGCTTTAGCCAGCTAAGCTACCAAGGCATCCTCTTACACTCTGAAAATTCAAATCCCTGTCAATGTGAATAATTTTTTGACTTTAAAATTTTGAGTGTTGACTCACATTTGTGGATGACTCCATTAAAGTTACTGTGATGACATCTCGTGCAGTTCTTTTAATTAACTCAATGTCAAATTTTAAACTGACAACTGTTCACCTGAACAGATAAACTTTCTCTCTGCAAACCCGGCATTGGTATAGACTTACTAGATTTCCACAGACCAATGCCCTGTATGCAATCACTTTGTTTTACATTGAAGAAAATTAAGCTCAATGATTAATTTTCTTCAAATGCTTATGCATAATTAAAATTAGGCTTAATTTAATTTTAAATGTGGGAATCATGATGTTGCGGTGGCAAGCGTACTGGCTTCCTATCTTGTGAGTCTGGAGTTGTGAATTCTGGAGACGACAGATATTTTTCAGTGGTGTCCCGATCCCTACTTGAGGTGCTTTGTGGAGAGCACTTTAAGTGAGTACTCAATCCATTAGATGAGACATTAAAATGCATTCCTAGGTGCCTTTCGATAAGAGTAGGCTGGAGCCGACACCAAGTTTCTCTCCACCCTTCCTCCTTTCCCATCCATCCCAAATGAAGCAAATGACCTCAGCTGTCAGTTGCCTCTGCTAAAAACTACTACTATCTATTTTTCAGAGGATAGCGCCAGAAAACCTGTGTATGGTCAACCTCTGAAAGAGCATTTACGGGTGACGAACAGGAAAATAGCATTTCCCATAGAATTGTGTGTTTGTGCCTTGTTGGAATTAGGTATGGAAGAGGAGGGCCTTTTCAGAGTTGCTGGAGGTAAGCTCATGTCGCTTTGCTAACACTTATTGAAGGGAATCAGGCATTATTGTTTTCATGTCTGGATGGTGTGAGGCATTTTTTGTTACTGAGGATGTTTCTGATGTAAATAACTTATTTTTTAGATTTTTCTCCCTTTATTAATTTATGATACTGTTTCACATTCAAATTAATACATTAATTACATAAATTTACACATACTGCCGGAAAATGTATTAATGAAAAGCATTTTGTGAAATCAAATTCTATTTTTTCTACATATATATTAGTGAGATACATTATTACCTTTACTAGTTTATGACCATATATTGACAGTCATTACTTTCATCATGTGTATTTATTCTATTCATTTTGTATTGGTGTATAAGTCATGTTGGAGATCACAGTCTCAACTAATGAAATGAAGTTTATCTGCTTAAAGTTCTTTCATCTCTTCCATTGATCAGGGGCATCCAAAGTAAGAAGAATGAAGATGAGTTTTGATGCATGCTGCCTCAGCCTGCAAACCGCCTTGGAGTACCATGATCCCCATGTCATTGCTGGAGCCTTGAAATCATACCTACGTGAACTTCCCGAGCCCCTCTTCACCCATGATCTCTATGATGACTGGATGGCAGCAGCAAGGTACATACATGTTTATGATGTGGAGTACATTGAACGACTGATTATCCCTATGTGTATTATTATCCAGGTTGTGGAATGTCTATATGCCATCAATTAGTTTTGTGTGTCATTAGTGGTGGCTGAGCAGAGGGCATTTACTCATACGTGAGAAGGGCCATCCACAAGGAGATAGCTGTCTGCTCAAGAGATAAGGTACTAACTTGTTGACATTGTTTTAATTTTCTTAAATGGTGATTGCACCAAGTACTATTCTGCCACCACCATCAGCAAGCCCCGAAAGAACTGGTTTTCCTCAATGCACAATGCTGGGAAAGGGGGAAATTATTTCCCCTAATCTTTATGGCTCCTGCCAGGGGATCACGTGGGCAGTTTTCTATGTTAAGGAAAAAGTTACACCTTTCATTTTTTCTCATTCATGCAGACTTAACCATTTGGGCAAGGTATATCTACCATATTACAGTAGTAGCTGGCTGTATTTATGTAGTTCGATGACAGTGGAGAAATGAAGCTATGAAGAGAAAATGTCTGGGCCTATTGGTAAAACAGAGACTTGATGTGATTAGTTTTTTAGACGGAGGTGAAGCAGCAAAACAAATGGTCAAAAGAATTGCAGATCAAAGCACAAATATCTTGTGGCCATATAAATAACAATGTAAACTTTTTTCTGTTCACTTGTGATTGTCGTACCATCGTCAGAGTAATGAAAAGAAAGTGAATGAGAAAATCGTCCTATGAAAATCTTGACACTGCACTGTTCTGAGGATTCAACCAAAAGTGAGCCAAAGGATTTTCTGATTCAGATCTTATTCTGGCAGAGAAAGCAATACTTTTCAATGATTCTTTAGGGGTTAATGAAGATTTTCTGCATAATAATGATGGTTGAAGTGTTTTGAAAAGCAATATGGAATCTATGAAATCAGGGTGAACGAATAAGTACCAGTACAGATTCAGCTGAAGAATTTTGTACTGATTTTCATTAGTTAATAAAAGAACAAAATTGCTGCCAGAGCAAATCTTCAATCTTCAGAATCTTTACCTCCTGGACTTCTTTCATTCCAAAAATGCCAATGCGTGGAGGGCCTGCTTGGTGGCATTAGGTGGTACCTGCTTAGGCAGTGCACCACAGTGAAGGAGGGAGCCCAAAAGAGCCTCATCGGTGGATTATGCATTTTTCCGATTATCCATTGACAAGTCGTTGGCATGAAAAATCAGGAGTCCACTGTAAGAGTGAAAAGCCCTCTCGCTTGTTTTTTAGGATAAAATCAGTGAAGAGAAATTGATGGCCTAGATGATAATAGCATTGATGGCTAAAGTGTTGGCTACAGACTGAAGTGTCCTTGATTGCCCAAACCTGAGTGATGCCTTTGGACAATCATATCTGAAAGTTATGCAATGTGATTTTTTGCTTGACGGAACTTACTGGGAAAGTATAAGTGATGCAGGAAATTCACATGCGAAATTAATTCAGGAACTGAAACCTATACAATAAATGCTAATGCAAAAGGTGACTGTTATTGTTGGTGTGGTCAATGACAAAGTTCCATTGCAGCAAATAACTTTGTGAAAGTTCTTGTGAGGCAGTGATTTGAAAGATAAATATTCTGTCCACATTACATTATTAGTCAATGTTCTATGCATTATTATTGGGTAAAACCTTGATTTTAGAAATCTGTCAGAATTGGAGAAACTGGATTTCTTAATGGACACTCCCCATGTAAGATTCACTTCCAATTGGATGTTAAATAGAATGTTTGGCATTAAATGATGTTGATGAGTATTAGAAAAGTTACAAGAGATAATTTTTAGCTTTTCAGCGTTTGAATTCAATTTATGTGATAAATGCTGTAGTAGAAGTATTAATTTATTCCAGAATATCCTCACATGACAGTAACATAAAAAGTATAACAATTTAATAAATGTAATGGTAAACACAAAGTATTAATTTATTCCAGAGTGTTCTCACATGGCAGTGGGAAGTGAACTTCACATGTTTTGACAGTGCTCTTTAATGTTCATTTTACCATTGCTCAATAATTTCTGATGAACAGTTTAAGGAATCGCTGTTGTATAAAAAATTAAGAAGTACATCAGATGTAACATATCCATGGTACCATTGATAGCCACACAACTGGTGTGACTCCAATCCACATTTCCAGCTGATCACTGTTTGGTTGAGGAAATACCCTCCGAGTGGATATATCATAATCTCTAAAGCATATTTAATTAATATTTTTATAACAGCAACCACATTTTGTTGCTATCCATTTGTATTTTTTAACTGTAAATCTGTTTGGGGTCTAATTTATTTCACATAATTGGTTTATGGGTGGAGGAATATTGTAACTGAAATCAATAAATGTGTTTTTTCAACTGTTGAAGGAAGGTATGGAAAATAGAATTATATTCTAGAATCTAATATGTGGTGGTATTTCCTTTTTCTTGGCAGGTCTCTTATTTTAATGTCCACCTCAGCTGATCTTGCATTTTATGGTAGCATTTGGAGGTGTATAACATTCTCTCTTCTCTCTCATTCATTTCTAATAAAGGGTACAAGGGCCAAATGAGGAAAGGCTGCAGGCTTTGTGGCAGGTATTACACAGTCTTCCATCAACCAACTTTGAAAATGTGAGATACCTAATCAAATTTTTAGCCATTCTATCACGCAACCAGGAGGTTAACAAGATGAGCCCACAAAATATTGCCATAGTTATTGCTCCCAATTTAATCTGGAATCAGACTGATGATGCCTGTGGTGCAATGGTGTAAGTATATTTTTTAATTCAAATGAGTACTGTTACTATGAACTGAATAGTTTTATTCTAAAATCATTGAAAACTGATTCAAATTGAAACGTGCACATGCACTCAGTTTGGCAGAAATTAATGTTTGTATTTATTTAGGCTCTGCTACTCCAGTTTTTGGAGGTGCTTGATCACTTATTCAGGGAATTGAGGGTCCTGTGACTCCTTTACCCTATTTTTTTTTAACCACAACAGTGAAAACATAGTCATGTGGTAATACATTGTGAATTGTGAAATTGGAGAGTTATTTTATCATTCCTTGCAAAATGAAGAAATTCCTCATTGTTAAGCCTTAGACAATGTCCTTACCCAGGGATAAAATTAGGTGTAGGATTCCACTAAATGTCAGGATTCCCTTTGAGTTAATCAGAAAAGTGAAATGATCTTTGCTTTGCTTGAAGTGATCCTTGTATGAAATCTAGGAAACTTTAACTCTACAACCTTGTAAATTCACAAAATTAATTAAAACTTCTATAGCCATAATAGTTAGCACCACTTGTCTCGCAATGGAGAAAAATTTTGTTGTGATGGTTTGTGGGAGAAGAAATTCCGCAACAGTGACCAACCACAACCTCTCAACCAAAACACCCTTCTGCAGTAGTTTGCGGGAACGTTTCTTCCTCGTCAGTGACCAACCACAGATACACTAACACACAAACCCAAACTAAATTTTGGGTTTTTGATCTGAAAACGTTAAATCAGAAGCGCAAATACACATTATGAAAATTACAGTTATTAATAAGAGTTAACTGTTTACCCTTTTAAATCAGGATAGCTCTCTGTACTTTTTCCATGCCGTAAATAGTTAATAAATATTTGTCAATAAATTTATTTTTTTTAATTGGCCAAAATAACCCTTTGATTTTCAAAGATTATGCCAAAATTATATTCAGACATGCCAACTCTCCCAATTTAAGCGGTAGACTCCCGATTTTTCCTTCTTACGTTCTTGATGAACTGTTCAAATTGTGTACTTAGCTTAACATGTTAATAAAGTGTGACATTCATTAAAAATTGGCAAAGTGTCATAAAGGGATTAAGGTGCCATGCAAATATTGTGGTAATTAAAAGTGATTACTTCGTGATACACTTCTAAAAATCTCCCGATTTTTCATTTTTGAAAGTTGGCATGTCTGTATATTGTATGCACACAGAGATTATTTAAGTCATAATACTTGAAATCAGTTTATTCAGGTTGCTTTAAATGTAGGTTTGTTTTTAGATTTGTTTGTAAACATGATATTTTGTTCAAGAAACCTAGAGAGTCGGGGAATTTTAAAGTCAATCTTAGTCCCTTCCCTAAAATTGCACTTCAAAATAAGTGCACTTAGAACAAAATTTCTTCTAGTTCCATGTTTGGTCTATCAAAGCTTGATGGTGTTTGTCTGCTCATTAAAATACAAGGCAAATTAACCTTCATTTTTCTCAGTTTGAAGCAACTTATTGCAGGAGACTTCACGTGTGAAATATAATTAATTTTTTTTAACTAATCTAACTATTACTATTATTTGAATGTTTTGGAGCACCCGTACAATCAAGTATGCTCTTTTAGTGATGGCCGAGTTTTGCTATTACTTCCAGATTAGATGAACATTAAACAGTCAAAAAGCAGTGCATTGATAATCACATGTTGGTGGTATGTCTGTTTCAGCAGAAAAGCATTCTTCTTTCCAAAACTAGCGATTATAGTCTTGCTCCAGCTACCAATTTATACCCTTAGGCATCCGTTTTTTCAAAAGGTTTTTCTGTTAGCCCTGCCTTCCTAATATTTTTTACACTACACCATCTTTGTCGAAGAAAATCCCCTGATCTTCCCTTTAAAAACAGCCCCCATTCTCGTCTGTGGTAATTTTGACATATGCATGCAAATGGTCACTTCTCAATGTCACAGAAATGAACACATCGTGTAGCAGCATCTGTGATCTAAAATAACCTAACCCTCAAAACATAAATTATACTTTAGAAAAGGTATCAAGCATCACTTGGAGACAGCATTCCATGAATTAGATTGTTTCCTGTCAAATATGTCAAAGTTCCTTTTCATGAAATAAGGAACACAATGCTTTCATCCACTGGATTTTATTGAGGTAGGACTAGTTTCAATGCTTAAGCACCACCTTTTCGCCTGATGATGCTTAAGTGATGAAACTAGCTGTGCCTCAATAAAATTCAGTGGATGAATAAAATCTGTTCCTTATTTAATGAAAAAAAAACATTCTCTTTTCATTTTAAACCAAATACGTGGGCAGTCTGATAAGTACTTAGCCTCACAGCCCGATGGCGCCACTGTCGCAAGAACAATTTACTATCGTGTAGGACATTGTTATAGACGGCTATTGTTGAAATTTCAGCCGAATCAGACTGGTAGTTTTGTTTTGACCACGTGTGGAAGCAGGTGTGTCCGCCGATTCTAGGAAAATGGAAAAAGAGCAATATCGGTCGGTGATTCGATTCTTGTTTTTGGAAGGGAAATCGCGCAGCGAAATCAAAGAGCGCTTGAATGCTGTGTACGGTGACTCTTCTCCTTCGATGGCGACCGTCAAAAATTGGTTTAATGAGTTTGAATGTGGTCGCACGTCGGTTTTTGATGAGCCACGCCCAGGTGCCCCGAAAACGGCTACCACGGAGGATAACGTGAAAAAAATCCACGATCTCGTATTGACAGACCACCGATTGAAGGTGCCCGAGATGGCTGAGACAGTAGGCACCTCAAAAAACCGTGTGGGTCACATCCTGCATGAAATTTTGGGCATGAGAAAGCTGTCGGCGCGATGGTTGCCGCGTTTGCTCACTCCGGACAACAAGCACAACCGTGAGACCACTTCAATGCAGTGTTTGATGCTGTTTAAGCGCAATCCAAAGGAGTTTCTGCTTTGTTTCGTGACCGTTGATAAAACATGGATCCACTGGTACACACCAAAGACCAAGGAACAGTCGAAACAATGGACTTCACCCGGCGAACGTGCTCCGAAGAAGGTGAAGACTGTCCTATCGACCGGAAAGGTGATGGCCACCGTTTTCTGGAATTCACAAGGTGTGATCTTCATTGACTACCTAGAGTATGGCAAAACGATCACAGGGCTCTACTATGCCGCATTATTGGGCCAATTCGACGCCGAATTGCAGAAAAAACGGCCCCATTTGGCGAAAAAAAGTGCTCTTCCACCATGACAACGCACCAGCGCACACCTCCACCTTCGCCACGGCCAAATTGGGCTACGAATTGCTGCCCCACGCACCGTATTCTCCAGATTTGGCCCCGTGCGACTTCTTTTTGTTTCCAAACTTGAAAAAGGCACTTGCTGGGCAGAAATTTGAGTCAAATGAGGAGGTTATCACTGCCACGGGGGCCTATTTTGCTGACCTCCAGAAAACGTATTTTTCAGACGGGTTAAAGAAGTTGGAGCATCGCTGGGTCAAGTGTATCGAGCTAAAAGGAGACTATGTTGAGAAATAAATCGCCACTTTTCCAAAATTTTCATTTTTTCTTTTGTAGGCTAAGTACTTATCGAACTGCCCACGTAAATGCAAAGTCAATAGCACCCATTTCTATATTAAAAAACAGGAGAAAAAGTGTCTAATAGTACACACTGTATTTCCTGTGGTTGTCAAATCCACATGCTGTGAGGAGTATGGTATATAATATTTTGTAGTCCTAATATTGGTTGTTCCCTGTAACGGTAATTGTTACCTGAAAATTTCTATTTACAATTAAGGTTCCTGATAAAACATTACTTTGCATGATTTTCATTGAAAATTTATCATTTGTATTGATATAATATCAATTTATGGGACTAATTTTTAACAATTGTTTTACATTATCCAAATATTTTTGGGAAAATTTGTTCATTTCCAGTTTTATGAATGTCTAAATGAATGTTGGCCAAAATATGCATGTGGAAAAGGCACAGATCAAGTGCATTTGCGAGACCTGTTAATGTTGATAATGAACCATGTGGATAAATAAATCTAAGTATTGTCATCTGCAACCAATGTTTGACCATTTTAAAACATTTAAATTACTGATAGGTTTGGTTCTAATGTAGAGCATTGTCTCCAAATGCTTACTTTAACATTTGATGCATTTCTGAAATGGTTTTTCCCATTTGGAAGCAAGACTTAATTCCTCATTTCTGTTATCGCATAATTGCGATGAAAGTAACCTTCAACAAAAGAAAAGACAACAATTTATGAATAAATTGTAACTCTCTAGGAAGAAACTGGCTCACTGATACACTAAGGGTATATGAAGTGTCATGTGGCAGTATTTTGTTGTGCTACCATTCGTTTGCATGCAGCTTATGAATTCAGGGAACTAGGGTGGCACCTCTGATGACAGAATTTTCAACATTTGCCAAGGGTGCTGACAATTGTGTTGTGTGAAACCAAGATGTTTTGAGTCTGGCTATTTCAGTAGAGGTTATACTTCAGTGAAATTTCATATAGCTCTTTTGAATAAGTTCAGTCTTTTCAAGAGTCATCATTGATGAATGTCAAATGATTACATATTAACCTCATATGCCATTAATTAGATAGACAACATTGATATACTATCCTGTCGAATAAATACAGGAACTGAGGCCATAAAAACTTTATTTTACAAAATTTAGTCTCCATCGCTTTTTTCCCTTTCAAATTACTCTCCATCCATTGCTGTGCACTTATTGCATCTTCTTTTCCACGGTTTAAAATACTCTGGGAAGTCCTCGGCAGTTAGACTAAATTTAGTTTTCTCGTCATTTCTTGCTTTATTGTGCCTAAATCTTCCCAGTGATGTCCCCTCATCATATTTTTGCATTTTGGGATTAGGAAAAAGCTGTAGAGGGTGAGACCTGGTGAATGAGGAGGATGATCAAGGATGGTGATTGAATCTTTTGCCAGAAACTGGCAAACAGTCAATGATGAACGTGCAGGTGCATTTTCATGGTGAAGGGTTCATCCATTATGTTTGGTTAAAATAGTGTGCACTGTTGATTTTCCTATATTCAGTTCATCAGATATCATTCGGACAGTATTTTCGATGATTGGTAAGGAACAGGGACCGCACACGATCAATGCTATCGTCAGCACAGGTGGTTGAAAGTCGTCCCGGTCTTGCATCATCTATGGCGTCTTGTCAGCCATCTTTAAAACGCTTATCCATTTGAAAATGGATGTCTTCTTCAGAGCAATATCACCATAAACAGCTGTCAACATTTCAGTGATTTCTTGATAGCTTTTACCACATTTCACCAAAAAAACTTGATGTTGATTGCTTGCTCCGTGATTTCAAAAATTTCCATTTTTGACAAACAGTGAAAACAAGGACAATAGAAACTAACATAACTGGCACCATACGCACAGATCGATGATCTGCCAAACACAGGCGGCTCATTGGGTCTCAGGCAACTAGCGCCACTAGTGGGGGTTGGCCTATAGTCCACTTCATGGCCGCCAGATTACACCAGTTTGCGCATTTATTGCAAAGACCACATATCAATAGTTTATGTTCACACTAAAGGTTTTAAAATTTTGAGGATAAGAACCATTCATACTTTTAAATATACTATGGAGCCATTTATAGGCTATAAAATATGGTTATATAGGAAATTTATGGTTTTAAAAATTCCCATGAGTGATTCATTCACCTTTCTCAGTGTTTCAATGCATTACAGTACACTTTATACAAGCTCTTTGAATCTTTTCTGGATGGCAATTTTCTCTTTCAGTTGCATCACATTTCTTTGAAATTATAACCGAGTAACTTCTTTCTCAGGATGAACATGAACACAGCCAACCTGCACAGTTTCATTGTCGACAACCTAGTCAGTTATGCTGAGTGGTTTTTCCCTGGAGGTAAGTTATTGTACATTATCTTTGTTTTACTGGTAAAATCCATAGGAATTAAATTTTTCTAATTTAATTGTATGAATTTAATGCAAATGCAGACTGAGATTCTCCAGGGTATCTTGATTACTGTGAAGTACTTATGTACAGCAAATATAAGTATTTAAAAATTTGAGGGATTTAAAAAAATACTGTAAAATAAATGAGCCCTTTCAAAATAATATCTTCCTGTTCTATATTTGGTGAGTAAAAACTTGATGGTTTTCAGAACATCAGGACATACCTCAGTGGTACATTATCATTGTTGACTTATCCATTCCTTCATCCATTCCAATCTCAACTCTTTGTCACCCCTCTTATTGGTTTGACAAAATGCCAAAATCGAAGTTTGCCCATGCATAAATAGGCATTCCTGAGGAAAAATATCTAAAACATAGTAGTGTAAAATGTAGTCACCTGTTAAAGTCTTTTAATATAATTTTAAGCTCAAGAAGATGGTTACAAGATTTGTATAATAAGGTTTTGAAAAATATATTTAGTTCTGGTATTACTACAATGCCTCAAAATTCTTCAAAGTAAATCCCTTGAGCGTAGACACATTTTTGCCAATGGCTTTTCCACGACTCGAAAGCTCCCTAGTTAGCGGATGCCAGGAGGTCTTTAAGGGTACAAGTGCAAGCTTCTTTGACGGCTCTTAGGGTCCCATGGTGGTGTACTTTGAGGGATGATTTCACCTTTTGGCAATAGGAAATAGCCTGTGGTGCCAAGTTGGTACTGTAAGGAAGTTGGGGAACCGTCGCAATGCCGTTGCAGGAGGTCTTCACAAGCAGACTCCCGACTCTGCTCTTAGTCATCCATCAGGACCTTCGGGACGAGTTAAGCTCATATCTTTTGCATTTCCAAATTTTCATTCACAATGGTACGCTCTATCATCCTGTCAATGTCAATAGGATGCACACACTTACAGACCGACAGTCTGAATTCAGCACTTCACCCACACTTTGCATGCTGTCGTCGGTTCTTAATGTCGACGGCCATCCAGTGCAGGACTCGTCCTCCAACACCACTCTCTCTTTGCTATTTTTTTAAGAGCTTGTGCCACTTGAAAACTGCAGTTTGTGACATGCTTTCATTCTTGAACACTTAGGGTGAATCATGCCCAATATGTCCACACCTGCTGTTCAATTGTTCGCCGCATTTTGCACTTGCACCAAGTCACTCGACAGGGGCCACTAAAAGCATGATCTAGGCTGAACGAACACTTTCAGGCAATTGGTGCTTGGCACGTGCTGAAGGTCAGACCCACCACCAAGCCTTCCTGGTGTGGGCAATACAAGCAACAGCACCAAAACATTGTTTCTGATACTATTTGTACTAACCTTGTAAGTGTTGGATGGAGACAAACCCTGCAGGCATGCATATCTGAGCTTCACCTGAGATGCAGCCAAACCTCACACTGCAATAAACTGCCAGCATCTCATTGCCCATGCTCTTCATCCTATCTTCCCTGCCTCGTTTGGATTTCACTCCTACAACCTTCTCTCCTTCCCTACCACTTCCAAAGCATAGGATGTATTTTCATTTCTCTCCACATTTACCTACATATGTATATTTACATGCAGTGAAACCCCTTATTTACACTTTACTAGGGACCCCAGAAAAGTGTGTAAATTGTGGGATGCAATCCAATTCAAACTGCGGGAAAAGGAGAATTTTTGCTTTAACATGCATGGTAAAGACAGAAATGAGAAATCGACTGATAGAATTAAAAAGGGCAGAATTATTATTTATCAATAAAACTATAGCTTTCCTCATTTATTTATGTATGATGAATCCAAATGACAGACTCTACTTGTGTGCATAAATTTCATTAAAGTAAATAATGTGTCCTTCCTTATCAGAGCATAAAATAATAAGTAATGATTTCATTGTATCGTGCAGAATCAAGAAAAAATTAGTAAAGATTAAAGGAACACTTTAATGAAAATGAACTTTACAGATTTCTGTTGACCCTGCAAATAAATAATATGATGCATGATGTATCAATTTTTTAATGCTGAGAGAAGATTTTGTAAACATAAGAAAATAGGATGGCTGGATCATTTCAATCTTATTTGTTGTTAGCAACCATTGAAACACACTAATGATTATTTAACCAAAAACATGTGATATTTTCAACTGCTTGAACTCCTCCAGCATATTAATATCATGCACTCTGTTTACTGTTTTCTGTAGTATGCCAAGCATTGGCTTACAGAATTTACCACCTGATTAGTATTTTCTTATAGTGTGGACAGCACACACAGCCTTGGTAGGAAGGTAGAGGAATCTCTTCATCCTCTGTGCCCTCTTCATCATCTCTTTCATCCAGGTGTTGATCCAAGGTTTATCAACCCTATGTACCTCTGTTCTCAGGTCACTAGAATCTTATTTGAATAACTCGGAGAATGTAAAACTTGCCTGACCAAGATTCCAGTCATTGTGTATAGTGTCATCTATATTCATTGTTATAATAATCATAAATAACTTCTTCTAGAATTTCTTCAACCCATTCAACATAAAATCATGCCTTCCTAAAACAGTTAGATATTGTATAAGTTCAAATTTACATGTGTTCAGTGGATTGGCAGGATACTGAGTGATAAACAGTAGTATTTTTCTGTTCTGAGATCCAATTTTAGCATCCAGAGCATGAAGCTGATCCACAAATGATTCCGAGTTCATTCATGCTTTGGTATTTGCTGTATGTCTAGTGGGCAATGTTTTTACATGTTTGACCTAGGACTCTTTGATTTACCAACCACTGCCTTCTTACTTTCATCTTTGTAACTAATTAGACAGTAAGTTTTCATTTGCTCAGCACCCTTCCATGACATTTTTCTCCTCTGAAACTTAGTGTTTTTGCTGGCAGCACATTAAAAAATAACCCTGTCTTGTCTTAATTGAAAACATCTTTTGGGCTGTATCCTGCAAGGAGTTTATTCAATTCCGCCACCTTCCATTTTTTCTTGCAATGTCAAAATCAACTCCTCCACTTTCACAGTACACCGCCTTATGTACAAGATTCTGCCTATTTTTAAACCGATAAACCATTGTTTGCTGTGAGGTCTTTGATTCCCAATCTTGTGGTGATACACAATGCTTTTTCTTTTATGGTGATGCCATTCATGGGGATATTTAAAGAACTAGAACTTGTTCAAAACTTGATTGTTCTTGACTTTGTTGATTGAAAACCACTCTTTCAGTAATCCTTCTAATTCTTCATACTCTGAATTCTTGATGCATGCTTTTCTCTTTTTAGACGAATATCCTCACTGGTTTTTATGTTTCAGGATTGAATTGCGATTTTTCAATATTGTCCTCAGTAGAGAGATTCTGAAGCATTTTGCCAAATCAGTATGAGTTCCATCATGAAAGTCAACTTGTTCCAAAATTTTTATTTTGTCCTCAGTTGAATATGTTCTTTTTTGCCTTATTTTTCCATTGTCAATCTGGGTAAAATTTTTGTTTTAGAGTAATTGAGCGAAACTTTACACTTGAGTATCTGAGCTACCTTGCCAGTCAACTAGTGTTATCCATTGTCCTATTTTAAAATGTTATGAAAAAAATGAAATAATTTTTGATTTGGTGTATATTTGATCCTATAAAGCAAGTTTCAATACTTAATATTATTCAAGAGCGCATCCATCACTGCTCTAACTGTTGCATCAAGGCAGTGTACATGGCCTCAGTTGTCAGTCACCAGTTCTGTTTTTCATGATTCATCAATTTTTGCATCAGAAGCCATTTTCATTCCTTATTATTTCAACTTTTGTGCAAAATGAATAGTCTCCAGAAGGTGGCCTTAAAATGTGTGAATTATGTTGCTACTTCTAATTGTACTATGTATTCCTTTCATAGCATGAATCTTTTCCTGACGGACTGAAATTATGTATATAAGCAGTCGAAATTTCAATCACTAGTGTTACACTGCACTGCCATGCCACATTCAAAGTCCTTCCTAAAACTGTTCAGAATACTACTTTCTTGTGTCTTATTGAAGAGTGTATGCATGAACAAAGTCCAAAAAAGTGTTTTTATAATGGCTGATGTACATGATTAACTGTTTTAGAATGAGGAATTTTTTAAAATTGTTTTTGTGTGTTAAGTAAATGCACTTGTTCAATAAAATATTGTCCTTTGCATGATATGTAAATGTTTTGAGGTAAAACTGGAAATTCTTTGCAATTCCGTTGGTCAAAATTTATTTTTCAATCTTATCTTTTTTAATTTCAATTACACAGAAAATATTTTCCGTAGAAATTTTAATTTTGTTTCCAATGATACCAATGCTAGTGCTGTAGCATGATTAGTGCATGAGGAAAAGATGTTTCTGAATAATCTAGATATCCACCCTGCCTGGTTTAGACTATCTTAGCAGATGTTTTCAGATAAAAATGTTTTGTGCTATTTTGGCTGCAATGGTTTATTTTCATTGATTATGGCATTTCATATGTGTGGCAAATAAAAAAGTTAAATTGTGAAAAGTCTTTGTACGGTACAAATTACCATGAATGTATCATTCACTTGAGAAATGTGCCCTTTATACCTTAGTTTTAATTTCTCATTCCTTTTCCCTGCATTTTTATGTCAAGATTGAATTTGTTGTCCACTCTTACAACAGTTAATAAGCTATGGCATGTGTACTGCACTTCATAATCTCCATTGTATGTACCAAATACTGTCAGATTCTGACTTGTTTCTAGACCTGGATCATCTTCACTCAGTGAATTTCAATTTCAGTTCAAGTTAATATTCAGGTTCAGTTGAATATTCCAAATAGGAGGCTATTATTTGGACTGAAAGAAGTCGCTACTTATTACTGCAAATAAACAAGGCTTTAATGCAATGTTAACATGGGCAACCAAATGAACTAATTGTACTCAATTTTACAGACAAATCGCTTTTAGTTTTCTGATTCAATCTTATGAATTATGAGAACCAGGAAATTTGATGCATCAAGGGAATTCCAGTAGCAGCCAAGTACTCATTTCAAAATGTTTCAAAGTTATTCATTTCAATATTAAGTTTGTGACTGTTCTAAACGGCCATCACTGGGTCTTGATGGTGATCCATAACTTAATTGGAAGGGAAATAATGAATATGTCCACTCATATCAAATGCAACCCTGGAATTACTTGCTATCCAAGCTGCTGCTCACTCCAAGCTGCTGTTGGGCAAATACTGACTGACTCACATTTTGACATTTCTAGTTGTAATAGATAATCTTTGGTTTAGGCTCAAAAGATCAAGATCATTTTTTTGTTATTTCATGCACTAAAAAGGATAGCTGATATAAAAACAAAGGCTTTTAAAAAATCTTCAAAAGTGTTTTGTACTGGAATAACAACAAGGTACATATTTACTTTGCATTGTTGACTGAAGTAAGATCTGTACTTCATTTCTTAAAATGCTCTTTAACTGATTTAATTGATTTCCCAATACTGTTTCTTTTTGAATAATTTTCAATATGTTTCTAGTTGAACCCATATTGTTTAGCTTTTCTAAGTGTCTCTTGAAATGATGCAGGATGTTATTTAAAAGAATAAGAAATAAAAATGTTTGCAGATTACAACTTTTGCTACAAATAAACATTCAAACAAGAGAGTGTAACGATTTAAGTTATATTGAATTCAACTTCAATTCTGGATTTGAGGCGAGATTAGATTTGATTAGAGATTCAATTTGGAGGATAGTTAGTGATTTGCAGAGGTATAAAAGAAGGTTTTAATGTGTTGTTTATAAAGTTGATTAAACATATGCATTCCCTATTTTTATATTTCTTAGCGTCACCAAAACTCTCATATTTACAAGGTCTGTCCCAAAAGTTGTAGGGCTGAATCAATAAACAAAATTTCCATTGCTAAAATTAATATATTCACTCTAGTAGTCTTCCAAATAGCACCCTTGTGCATCCACACACACTGCTAATGGCAGGTTTTCCACGCCTTGTACACCTTCAGGAAGGCAGTGCCTGGAATTCTCCTAAGCTCCCTTGTTAAGGCCTGTTGTAACACTTCCACGAAGCCATGGTGAAGTCCTTTCAGCACAGATTTGAGGTGGGGCAAGAGGAAGAAGTCTGGTAGGGTATTGTCTATAAAATTTGGATCTTCACCCAGATGGTTGAGAAGCTCTTGGTAGATCCACATGCGAGTTTCCTTTAGTTTCTGCCCTCGCGGCACCAACTTTGCACACACGCCTTTCTCATCCCCATGTTTTTGGTCACAAGTGGATGCACATCACTTTTAGAAATGCCAAGTTCATCAGAAACCATGTGAACACTTAATCTGCGATCCCTGTCCACACTTGCAAACCTTCACTCTTGTAAGATTTCCAGCACTCTTTGAGGTCAAAGGGTGTGCTGAACGTTTGGTATCTTCAACATCTTCTCTATCCTCTACCTAAAAAAATTTGATTGCACAGTGCTGTTTCAGTAACCGGTTCATGACAGAGTGTAATGAGGTCAGGTTATAGAGGTTTTGCAAACAAACAATATATACTCTGCAAAGGCTGGGAGTCAACTGCCACCAACCTCGTCTTTCCTGAGACTCCCCTCCCTTGAACCAAGCCAGAGAAATTGCTGCCTGGCTGCCGTCTGTCTGGGAAAAATAAGTCATACTACTTATGGGATGGACCTTGTATATTGGTATTCATTAGTTTTGAAAAGTATTGGAGATGCTATTACGCTAGCATAGCTTACTTTGTGTTCCTAGTGGAGTGGACAAGTGGAGAAATAACAACCAGGGAGAGTATGGTGATGAAAGAAAAATCTCAACTGAGCAAAGCTTATATGCAACAATTTCAGAGAGTAAAAATCATTCACCTTGACCGGGATTCGAACCCGGATCCCTCGATCCGGGAGGGATCCGGGTTTGAATCCCGGTCAAGGCGAATGATTTTTACTCTCTGAAATTGTTGCATTATAATACACACGTAGCGGATGACTCCGTTAATAGTTACTGTTGCGGCATCTCCCGCAGTTTCTTGAAATGAGCAAAGCTTAATTAATTGTCTGTGAAAAGCTGGGGAAAATCCTTTTATGAAATGTGTATAAAGCAACAGTAGAGTAGTAACTTCTGAGCAAAAACATTTCAAATGTTTCCATTTGGTATTATTTATTGTTTGCTTTTTATTCTGAATACAAATGCAGCACCCACGGGCAGTTCTGTTGCTGCCAATATGTTCCATGTACTGCATGTGCACTTCAAAGTGAGTTGTGTTTTCGGTAATGTTTTTCGTGCAACTGCATATGTTGACATTGTTTGCTGTTTTGAAAATTGTGATAGTAAAAAAGAATTAATATGTATTACTCTACTATTTTCCTAGTAGTTTTCCTTTCACTTGAGTATGTAATTAGAGCCTGCATGGGACTTCCAAAAGATCGAGTGTATTTCATAGATACAAACCTTGGGTGTGTTTTAACTAAGTTACCTAAGTAGCTGCAAATATAAATTTATCCATTGCATGGCTCAGTTAATTGTTGTGCAGAACAGAGTGGAATTGGAATGCACAGGTACACTGAGCATTACACAAAGTTATTAAGTGTTGATGTATGAAATATTAATACTACAGCTCATGAGAAAGTATTAACTCTAGAGTATACTTTCCATTATGTTGATGAAATGAAAAGTTTTGCCATTTGTCACCAACAAGCTATGAAATGAATATGAACAAGCCATTAATGCCGTAAATTACATACCCCTATGTAATGCCTCTCACATTAAAACTGCAGCCATAGAAGGTCAGCCCTGGTTTGCATGCTTTACTGATATGTGCATTCAGAATTTTGAGTCTCTTCAAAAATAATAATATGAAACAAAAAAGTGCTAGCAAGAGTTCACTGTAGTTGTGTATATTTTTTAATGTGACTTACAGACCTCTGTAGTCTCCATCTTCACTCATTTAAAGGAGAACTTCTGTCCCCTCCTCTGGGTAATTGGCAGCAGCCAGTAGACATGGCACATTCATAGGTTTCCATTGAAATGTTAGGCAATCTTATGCAAGGATGGCCTTCTCCATCCTTGGATACGGTCCAGTCCGAGTACCGCTGTTAGTATCCACAACCACTCATTTGCAGAGTTCCCTCACTGAATTTGTAGCTGACCCCTGTATATCTAGAGATAGAACCACCGTCCTAAACCCATTGAATACACCTGTTGGCTTAAACCTCAGCCACAAGTATTTAGGCATCTGAAACATCTCACAGATAGTTAGAATGCTCTATAACCTACCTTCATTCATGTGTGTGTTTTACCTATGCATTATCTTATCAATATCATCCCTTGGTATTTCCCCTCTCCACCGCCGTCAATTGCTATGGGATATGAAATTCTTACATAGCATCTTTAACGGAACTCTCCGTACCAAGGACCTTCTTCCTCCATTCTCAATTCTTGTTCTCCCTCGGCCAACACGTAACTTGAGTCTGTTGCAGATTCCAAATTTCCATTTCTTGATCTCTCAACGTTCCCCATTCTATCGATTTCCTGCTACTTTTAATTCCCTGAGCATCCAGTATCCTTCCCTGGACCTCTCTTCCCCCCTCAATGCTTTCACCTCCTTCCTTAAACGCCAGATAGTAACTTATCTCTCTCTGGTTGCATACTATGTGCTCTCCTGTCTTATAGCTGTTTTTGACAGTATTTGTTAACTTTTCATGGTTGTTTATTGCTTTTACCCATTCTTTTTCTTAGTGTATGTTATATGTATTGTCTGCCAGCCAATGACTTTGTGCTATTTTTGGCTGCTTTGTTAAATAAATAAATAGTTGGCTTTTGATTGGTAGACTGATTTGACACCTATTTTCGTCTAAGTAGAACAGCTAACTCCACTTGCGTTCTTACTTTAAATGACTTTGGTGGTTATAAATAGGGGTAATGAAAAGTATAATTTTTAATTTGCTACACTATTTGTGTAAATTGTGTATTCCTTTGGCTTTGACTGAAATAGAACAGCATCTCACAGAAGATAGTCACATCTTGACTCCATGGGAGAAGTTAGCTAGCTGTGTGATAGTATGATGAGCTTGAGTTGGATCTAAGCTCTCTCCTCCCCTCTTGATGATTGTCACTCACTTGGGAAGCTTTTCTCACAAGAGATTTTAAAGGCTATCAGTTACTCTGATTTTGTATTTTTCTTGGTGCTTATGCCCTTCAAGAAATTTTCAAAAACATTATTCCCATAACACTTTTTAAAAGCTGATCTAAATGTAAGACCTATAAGACTTTGTTTTCAGGGTCTTGATGGCTTAATTTACTTTAACGAACAAACTATCACTCCATTTGCAGATTCACAATAGTTTGCAAAAACTATTTTGAATTGCTTGCATTTGTCACCCAACATTTAACATGGGATTCACAGATAAGATTTTCAGAAAATATAATTGTATAAACTACCTCCTAGTGAATTGTAAACCAGTAATTGCATCCATATATTGTTAAAAAATAACTTAAATTCACGAAGGGGTTTAGTGGTAACCAGAGGAAGGGTGTAAAGCAAAGACCTTTAAGTACTTTGTTTCCCTTTTTCATTACTCTCTGTTTTCAAATGTGTATAGATTTGGACTTCTACCAAACCATATCCAAGCCTGATGGCATAGCTTCGACGAATGGCAATGAGTTGTTTGGCCGGAGTGTTGCAGTAAATGGGATGTCCACCAGTCTGACCACGGAAAGCCACCACCGCAAGGGCCACAACAGAAGCAGTAGTGGGAGTGGAGACATCCTTCACGTGTCCTCCACTGCAGAGCCCGGCCTCAAGAGGACGCAGTCAGGCAGTAGCCTTTCTGATCATGGAAGGTAGCTGTTGGCTCACTCTTGGGCATTACCTTTTGTTTGCCATGTTTACCATTTAAGGGTATGATATTCAGTGCACCCTAGGAAGTTTGTAATAGCATCATTGTAGCAAGCAGTACAACTTTTAGCTTGAAGATGGTGTGTTAATGCTTGAAAATTTATTTTGTGATTTAGTATGATTGATGTTAGCAAATTAAATTTATAATTTTCCTATGAAAAAGCATAATGGTGGTGGCATTTTGTTGTTATTTTTTCATCAGTCATTAGCTGCTACATTTGCTCATCTCTGATAAACCTTTAAAGTCACATTTGGATTTTGAAGAAAGTTTCCGATGAGCAGGTGTGAGCTTTTGACGCAGTTTTCTCTATATTTGCCTTAAAATTAGTGTCCGTGTGTGCATAGAGGAGGGTATTCTTTTTCAACTTGTTCCTGTTTACAGACAGAATAGGATCAAAGTATTTTAATGCTAACATTCCGTGGGAAGAAAATTGAATATATACATTAAAAAATAAGTAGTGACACATTTTCCTACATTTGTTTACTGTGGAATTCCATAAATTGGACATGACTGGACGAAAATGTCTTTCAGTGGCCTTGTTTCTGCATTCTGAAGTGTAATTCACAAGACTCTGTGTTTATTGGGAGTGATACAATGTACGTAGGTGTGGCAACATGACTTTCTTTTTTGAAAGCATTTGCATTTGAAAAAGGGATATTATGTTGCCACATCCTGTATGTTTTAACAGTGGGGTGACATCCCCCTTAGACCAACACACATTAAGTTTCGCAGCAGCGCCACATGTGAGCTGGAAGTAAACATGCTACATTGTGTTCATTTATGATTAATTGTATGAATGTTTTTTTGGGAAGTACTTTCAATTGAATATTAAAACTCTGTTGCATACTACTGACTCAAAATAGTGATATTATCAAAATTTTTAATCAAGACAACCATTTTCTATGTCTGATGCTGGAAAAAAATGCTTATTAGAAAGTGTTTTTCTGGCAAATTGGTTAGCACTTATATGTTAAAGTAGTACACTGGCCCTTATGACTCAGACTGATTTTAGAGTAAAAACAAGTGGGTCTTATGGGCAGGGAAATACCATAGGTATTTTTATGTTGTGTCTTTATGCTAATATTTTCTTTTTTACTCATTTTTGTCACTGCGTTCAGTCCAACTCACGGAAGCCCCAAGCCTATTATTCATCGAAAGAACAAGCCTGCGCCAGTGCCACCTGTGGACAAGCCAGAGAAACCACCCCGCCGAAGTCCACTTGTATGCATTCCTAATGATGTAGCGATGAAGAAAACATCCGAGATAGCACCTCTGGCACGTTCTGAAGAGGATGAAGAGGAAGATGATGATGATGGAGGTTTCAAAGGGTGTTCTGTGCCCTTGACGCAGGCAATAAGGGTTCCCATTGCTGCTCCTAGGACATTAATTCCTGCCAAGGGGAGCCAGGAGGAGCTGGTGGATGTGAGCAGTGTTGAAGTGGTTGAGAGGCACAAACCTGCCGTTCCCGAGAGACCCCCGTCACTGAGGCCCCATCACGGGGCGGCCCCCACAACATCCACTGCCCCAACCACCACCACAGCTACCCCCACCCCCTCAGCCCCCATGATAATTTTGCCCCCAGGAGAGGCAGCAGACGTGCAAGATGCGTCTAGTTCCGAGGTATCACCAGATGTTTGAAAAGATCTTTCTAGGTTCTCTTAGCCTCCTCATGACTTCAGATTAAAGCCCTCTCCATGTAGAAAAAAACTAACCCGAGCCCCGGTAGAAGGTTTGATTTGCATTCCTTAGATTAGTTTGGAACTTGCATGTATTTTAATTACCCTCAGACTAATTAGTTATGTCTTTCCACAGAAATACTCGCAAGGTATAATCAAGTCATCATTGCCTAGCATGGTTTAATTTACAGTGAAATTTCAATTTTACACATTCTAATTCTCCCATTTTCTGTACCCTTTCCAAAAATCATGGATTCCTTTCACTATTATTTATTTCAAAAGTTCCTCAAAGGTCAATAAAAAATTTCACGGTGCAATATCTTCCACATTCTACATACACAAATGAAATTTTCTCTGCCTGCAAATGTTTAAATCATTTTACTGGAACCTTTGTTTTACACCATGAGTTTTTATGAACAATTTTAAAATTCTAAACAAGTTTTTCCAGTCTACATCGACTGTGTTGTCATAGACTTTGCAGTTTAAAGTACTGTGGGAGTGAGCCTGATGTGAGTACAGCATATAACGAGAACCTCTGTATTAAGAGTAATACCCAAGGTACAGTTTATTGCCTTATGATTTGATTAATAGTGAAGACTACACATGAAACCTACACTGGTCATTCAATAGTATGATTGATTCAACTCAGCATGTAAACATGGAAATGTTAAAACTGCAGTTTCACAGCTCTCAGTTGTGTTGACAGGGCAATTGATAAAAAGGCACTTTCTATATCTACTCTGAAAAGGTTAGTGCATATTAGTCCACTTGTTTGTCAGGTCACACTGGAATTTTTTTTCTTGAATGTAGCATAAAAAATTAATTACCAACTTTCCACATCATGTTGCCTATTAAAAATCTAACCCATTTATTTTTCCATTTCATTTTTTAAACATTTTATTTTAGATAAAAGAATTGCTGAAAATAACAAATGCTTTAAAAAACAATAACTCTACTTTTAATTTTTTTTAGCAAAAACTCATTCTTTTTGTCAATATATTTATGTATTATTTTATTAAAACCTTCAATGTTAGATGACTCATCTGTGTTAAATTAAGTATATATTATCTTTAATTTAATTTTCATTTGTATGAGTTCACAGTTTCCTTGATTTTACATTTAAGGCTGTCCCTTTATAATTGCAAAATATATATTTCATTGTAATTTGTAAATTCTATGATACACTTTAAACTGGAACGGCATGTGCCAAGACCAGTGCTTCTATGGCCATGACTATATTAATGAAGTATAAATTCTCATTCTGATATTTGTGAGCATTTCATCAGAATTGATCATAGTATATGGCCTTCATTTTGAAATATAATGCTTCAGTAGGAAAATTAAGGGCATACGTAGGGACACTATGGCTGGGTTAGGCAGTGATTACAACACAAGCCTAAGAGTAATATGTAGATTAGGTCTGACCAAATGATCTATCAAACAAAATGTGCGAACAGCATGGTATCAATTAAGGGTTAACTCTGCGTATACCATATTTCCTGGCCCATAATATGCACCCTAATGTAAGTAAGCACCTATAAGATGCACTGTGACTTTTCAGGTTAGAATTGATAAAAGATACTTGGATCAGACTGAAAAGGATCAAAGTATTTAATGTCAACACTTAATACGAAGATTATGAAATTGTTACAGTAAAACAATGAGCTCTGTACAAACACTTATTCGTCATAGTATCCCGGAAATTCATCCTCACTACTGCTAAAGTCACATATGCAGTTATTTTCACTGGTGTTGTCCCATTTGTTTCTTCATACAATATGTCATCTTCACTTCCATCTAGTGGAATGCTGATTCCACATGTTTTTAAAAAGACTTCATGATAGTATCACTTTTAACTTCCTGCCATGGATTCCAGAGGAGTGTTATAGTTTTTGCTTTTATAGTCCTGTAAATTTTTCAACCATACTTATTGCTCATTATTTTTTTGTTTTTCCCTCATCTGCATTCTGATTAAAATGTCCCACTACATAGGTGTTGTATCTGATCATTGGCTATCTGATTCCCAGTGTCATGTTCATTGTGTTGGGGGATTTTGTTACAATTGATTGCATCACTGTTTTTAAGTTTCACCTGAAGTCAGGTGACCTCGTTTTCATATTTGAGTATCATGGACATAGTTTACTCAATTACTTTACCATTATACAGATAACATGGTATCTATACCTTTAGAGATTTTATTTCATAGGCATAATTTAACATTTTCAGTATTTGCTTTGATATTTCTAGTTCATCCTTTTTAAATGTACTCTGGTCAAGTTTTTATCATAAAAAATAACTTCTATTATTTTATGCCTTCATATTAATCGTAGGGAAAGCAAAAATTGAAATATATGAAGATGAAAAATTGATGTATATTTGGCCCATAAAATATGTAAACAGGTCATTGATAACTGGAATTCTAAGTTCATAAAATCAGTCATGATAAAAGAGTGATTAGTGATTGAAATATATTTCACAAAATATAATATTTAAACATTATAGTTTCATATGATAATAAACCAGTTTGGGTGGATAAGTGATGGTCAAGGGAAGATTCATGCTTGCACCCATCATAAAAAATTAAGGCCCACCTATTTTTTGCATCCAATTAGTCAGTTACTGGCAGGAATAATAGAATTTCTGAAAATATAAGTATTGCTTGTGTTTGCTATGCTTGAGCTTGTAAGAAGGCTCTTGATTGCTCAGCATAAAGATAATGCTGTGTTTTTTAAACATATTATTTGTGTATACATGTGATACTGATGCAAACAACGTATGCCGTATGGATTCATCATAGTATAGAAACACTTATTAAAAGCAAAAACGGGAAGTGTTAATTCTGTTATACTTCATCTCGAAAATAACTACTGCTAGATATAGGGAGACATCTGTGTAGTGCTTGTCAAATAAACGTACGGTGGCTGAAGTTTACAAACCAGGGAACTGTACCATTAACCATAAAAATTGCTTTAGAACTCCATAAAGAGCTCATAGCTAAAGAACTCCTATATAATATATATAGCTATAACTCCTACCATTGCCACACGTCCTTGCAGCAGCTTGCAAGGTATTAAGTAAGTAGATGAAAGTTTTGGGGAGGTAAGGACTGGTTTCTAAAAAGAAACATAGTGAAACCTTCTTGGCCCTGAAGTGAATGTAACTTGATGATGTTCACGGTTACAAATGAGAACCTCTTGTAATGGCTTCAATTAAGAGTCCTGAATTGTGGCCACTCTGTGCCGGAAAATCATCGTCACTAGGAACACTACAAAGGGATACCACTACTCTAGCAAATTAAGAGGGCAGCTGCTCCAATGTACATATTGTGAGTTACCTTTTTTATTACATTTGATACTCTTTCTCACTATGATACTAACAAGGGGATATTTCCAGGTGTCCAAGGCAGAGTATGTTTCAGTTTTGACTAACTTGCCTAATGCCATGATTATACTTGCCAGAAATTTTTCTTCTAAATTTCATTTTGTATTAATTAAGTCATAAAATAATAGGGCATCAAATAGGCTATCACAGCTAACATTGTTAAAATGAGTGTGAAAGGTAGGTTTTCAACCTGCTGTCAATGACCAACATTCAGTAGGGTTATCAAAACCACACCAGTTGTTCAACCAGTTGTTTAGTTGATTACTGCAAAGGAAACTTAATTAATTATAGTTAGATAAGTGAGCAATATGTTTTGAAGAAATGATTTTGCAAACCCATGGAAATGTAGGGAGAAATGATATTATCATTGACGTTAAAGGGAATTATTTTTTTTCAATCCTCTAAAGAAAGCATGGAATTGCCATGATCATGTTGTCCTTTGTGTTATAAATTAATCGTAGTTATAAAAGGAATGTGTGTGGATCTTGGATTTTTACCTTAATGCAGTAATGCATCTAAAAGCCACTTATTTAAACCAATTCCTCGTAAACAGCTGAAGTGAAAATAACTCTTTTAATTTCAATTTGTCATTGTGTACAACTTCCACAACCTATTGTCTCATTGCTGTCTGCATCTGGTCTGTTCTACGTTGACAAATAATCTATTAAAACAATAAGTATGACTTAGTTTGCCTACATGAAATTTGTTTTACGTGACCTAGGTTTGATTGAAAATCAACATGAGGAGGAAGGCACACAGAGAGCCAAAATTTGATTACTTGGTGAGGCTTGAAAAGAAAAACAGCTTTCTTCCCACTCCCCCTTCTGCTTGGAGAAATATGCAAGCCAGGGACCCAGCTGTCCCCCACCTACCGTGGCACAACCCTCCTTCCATCCCACGCACTTGGCGGAAGGGGCTCCTCTCACTCCATCCAGTCTCCTCAATCATAATCCAACCCCTTCCTCTCTCTCTCTCAAAGAGACACCCCAGTAATCCTGATCATGTGTGTAACTGTCAGCGGATGGTTTTCATTTTCAAGAAAACATAGGTTTTGTAAAATATTTTGTAGAGGAAGTAAGTTATGCCTTTACTTTCACAAACTGCCACCAGGCATATATTTAACCTTTATAATTTCCAGGGTAGTCCTCAGTCAGGAAAGTTGAGAATCATTCAACTTCTTAAATTGCATGTTATAACTGGGAAATATGTTGAAACGGTCCAATTTTCTTGAAAAACTCTGGACTTTTATACAGGACTTGGAAAACCAATGAGAATGATAATTTAGTTGTAAGATGCGCCATGGCCCACAACCAATGTGAACTCATGCAGGACCTGGATGCCTGTAAGGGAATATAGCTATTGAGTTGTGAAGGTTATGGGTATTGATTATTTCTCACACTCATTACATCATTCAGAAATAAAGTTCTCAAACGCCTAGGCACCACATGGCAGCTAACATGGTATGCTTGTGTGCTCTCTCCTTTATGCCAAGGTGAAGGTTTGTGGGGCATATTTAATGTCACACAAGGCATGCCGTGATGAAAAATGTTCTTGGCCAGTAAAATGCTGCAAGGATGAATGCTTGATCTCACTGCTACCTTACGTACATTATCATGCTGAACTGCTCCTTTAAGCTGACATTTAAGGCTACTGTTCACACACACACACAGTTCTAATAACCTCCATGCCATCATAACATCTATGCTTGCACGTTATAGGATTTAACGGAATAGAAATATTGATATAATAATACCTCCTCCGAGTATGCTCGCAAATGATCTTGCTGTGAGTTGCTCCTTTTTTCCTTCTAACCATTGCTGTAGCTAGCTCCCTTTTAGTATGTTGTTCAATTAAAGAAAAAAGGGCATATCACAATGATGCTCCTATCACTTTAGAAAATACATAGTTTACATGTCCTTATACACTCACTGGTGGTGGTTACAGTTGCTAGACAAATTTTGTTTTGGGGACTGGAATTATTTAATATCCAATTAGATTTTTACCCTTCAGATTTTTATCCAATATTAAGTAGTGTAACTGTGTATGATGAAAAAATATATATATATATTATAATGGCTCATATAAGTTGCTGTAATGTCAGTTTTTCATGATGCTTTTATAATAATTGCTAAGATTTTCATATTCACTTATATGCAAAATGTACTCTTTCCAAAAAGGAAACATTATTTATTAAATAGTAATTTTTAATTATTTCATGGCAAACAGTTAGAGGCAGTCATTATTTCATAAGTTTTTTTCTTTGACACTTGTATGTTTGCCATTTGGATTTCACTGTTTTATGATGATTATTTTAATTTAAAACTGATTTTTGACACTCATGAAACTATTCTGAAGCTTGTCCTATATCTTTGGAACTTATTTTATGAGATAGATGGAATATTTAAGTACACATTCTACAGTTTTAGTATGTTCTGATCCACTCTGTTTAGATAAAACCTTGGCTGGTTGCTTGTTGCATGCGGTAACTTTTCTTTTAACTTTGATAAAAAAATTAACTGCCGAAGGATTAGCATTTTATTTTCATTTTGCTCAATTTTTCCAGTCAAACATTCGTCCTATGTTGGAGAGAACTTACATGTACTCGGTGGATAAGCAGCAAGTGGCAATAATCCAGGTTGGAGGAGAGAAAGCAGTAACCGTGTCCACTCATAGTGCAAGTGAACAGGAACACCAGAGCAAGGCCCCATCGGGCGGAACTCTTCGACCCATCTCCAACCCAACTGTAAATGGTGAGTATACATAGCCAATGGCCAATAGACGTGAACATTTGAGGAGATGTCAGAAATGGCTGGAGATATTTGGTGGACAGCTTTGATGAAGATGTTTTGGTGGAACACTGAAGGAAAGGAAGTGAATACATCATGTATAGGGAGTAGTAGTAGTTTTTATGGGAGGCAACTGACAGCGCTGAGATCATTTGCCCCATTAGGGCTGGGTGGGAAGGGAGGAAGGGTGGAGAGAAACCCGGCGTCAGAATCAGCCTACTCTTATCAAAACATGCCAAGTGGTTTGTCGTTTCACATCCCATTCGATGGATTCTAAGTGCTTTCCACAGAACACCTCAATTGCTCTTTAGAGACCACTTTGGGATATGCCACTGAAAAATATCTGATGCCACCAGGATTCGAACCTGGACCCTCTGGGTGGGAAGCCAGTATGCTAGCCACTGCACCATCTTGATCCCCGTCATTGTATAGGAATAGGGAAAAAATCAGTGTAACAATTGAAAGAATTTTTCTGTAAATGTTACACAAACTTTTTATTGGAGGGAAAATGAAAATAGGAGTGTTAAATTTATGCCATTTGGCCATTAGAATATGTGAAAATCTGAACGTCACTGTAAGATATTACTGTGATGACATAAACATTGGCTCTAGAAATAGAGGGCAATGTTGCAATTTTAGATTTGAAGTCTTTTGCCATCAGTCGCCTATGGCATGGTGACCATAAAGCTAGAAAAACTGATTGTAAATGCCTTTACTTATGGTCCTTACCATAAGATGCCATGTCTAATTAAATGGAGCAGAATCTGTGGAAAAGGTTGTGCTTGTCATCCAAGAGATCATGTTATTGATGTGCATCCACTTTTTTACAGAGAGGAAAGACCATGTCCCTGCAGAAAAGCCAGAGAGACCTCCGAAGCCTGAGAACCTCAGTCATATGAGCACATTGGAGAGGCGTCGGTCCTCCAACTCTAGTCATAACCGCACAATGTCCGATGGCAATGTAGCTGAGAAAGAAAACACAAGTCGTAGTGACCCAGAAAAACAAGGTGAGATGGCTCATCTATTTCTCCATTACACCTTCAGAAATTTCCGTCTAGGCATCCAATTGGGAAACCAAATTGCCATGGCAGTATGTTTTTTTGATAAATACAGTACTGCAGTAATTTTTTGGGGAAATTTTTCAGAGAATGGTGCCCGTCACTGTATGCAATGAGGTGTTGGTGTGATACTATGCATAAATGGATAAGAGTTTCATCTTTAAAAATCATTTGACCTTTGCTGTGCCAATAATAAGTTGGGTGTGCTATGCAACTGGTCCAGCACGGCATCCTACTTTGATTCAAATTTTAGGAACTAGATGGCCATGTTTGCAACATTGCATGGAGCACAGGGAAGAAAATCGTGCTTGATAAACCCCAGTCATGAATCACTTGGTTCATACTTTTTCAGGACTTAAGGCAACCTCATGCATGGTGAAATAGTTGTTGGATTGTGTGTGCCCAGAAGTGATGGATGTGGAAGATTTTTTTGATCTTCAGACAAATTTTTGCCATCTACCTTAGGTTATGCTTTTAACGTGTTGTGTACCAGGGTATTTAAATCCCTCGTACCCACCTATTATGATACCTTTGTGGTAGAGATCTTGAAAGCATTCAAATACATCTCTAATAAGGTTATAAATGTCTTAAAAAAGAAAATCAGTTGTCCCGCTTTTACAGTAATACTAATAATCTCAGTATACTATCTTTGAATAATACTTTTGGAAGCATTTTTCGTGATTATAAGGACTGAACAGGAACAACACACCTTATATCTTTCCTAGTTTTCTATTGAGGTGCACACTTAGCATCTTCTAGAGTAATTTTTTTTCAACTTCACTCCAGTAGGCATTGAGAGACTTGCTTTGTAAGCCCCACTCCTCATCCATGAGTGACGACTCATGGTGCTCTTCCTTGAATGCTGATGGAAACTCATGTTATTTTATGATGCATTGAATAGCCTTCTGGAAAGGAATTATATTAGCCTAGGTTTGCGTTTCAGCTGATGGGTATTTTTTTATTATGAATTGAGACAATGAGCCTTAGGTTATATTTGAGAAAAGATGGTATTTTCCACCTCTCGGCCCATCCAGTTGCAATTTTTTAGTTTATACACTTTTAATTGTTCTTTGATGTACTCCTTCGCTTCAATTTTCCATCTTCAGATATATTTTGGACGAGGGGAAACTTTTCAGAGAAAGGTTCACATTTGAAAATTTGCATGTAAATGTGAATACAAAATACTCGTTTTTAGATGAATAATTGAATAGACCTTTAATATTTGATCAGTTGGCATTATCCTACTTTGCAAACCACCATCAAATATCAATTTTAAAATGGAAATTAAAACCTCTTAACTAAGGTTAACTCCACTGTTCCAAGGTAATCGTGGTTGGAGTAGCAGAAGAGAGAAGAGTAGGGTGGCCTCTCCCCTTCTCCTTCCCTCACCCCCCAAATGGTGTGGCTCTTTACATACTACACAGATTCTTTTATCTGTTCTAAAAACAGCATTTGCATACCATTGTCCACCTTCTGATGGCCTTCCTGGGAAGTGTCTCACTGTGCTGTTCTCATGTTTCAGTGGTCTCGGGCAAGCCCCCTCTGCCTGCCCACCAGCCTGGTTCATCCGCTTTCACGTACCCAGCGTCTTCTGCAGTGGCTGCTGTGGCACCAAGCTCAACACCTCCATCGAACCAAGTGGCCGGTACGGTCCATGGCCCCGTGGTCTCACCTTCGCTGCCTCCCAGTTCGCCGAGGGTTGTCACACATCCCAATCGTCCTCCCCGGCCCACCCCTCCCCCTCCCCCGGTTCCCACCCCAACCTTCACCAGTTCCTCTTGTCAGACCCTGCCAGTCAAGCCGAGAGCAGCGAGTGTCTCAGAAAGCACTGATCTCTGATATACTGTTGTGGTGAGTTGAACAGTTGCAAATTTTCATTAAATCAACTACTATGGCTATTATATGCTCCCACTTTCCCTGCTTCTTTCCCTGATTCCTAATTGATTTATCCTGCACTCTTGGTTATTGTGATGCAAGGCCGTTTGCATGTAGATGAATCTTTGTGTTACTTGATAGATTATCAATTAGAGTGCTTTGTAAAATAAAATCATGCTAAATCTGGATTGATTTCTCTGTTGATGAATGATCCATAGTTATTGCTCTCATATTGATATGCCTTATAAATAAAAGATAAATTACTTCTTATGCTATTCTTGCATGATTAAAATAGTGAATTCTCCCTCCTGTCACTGCATGTGACATGTCATCCTCCCTCCTCGTCACTGCAATTCAACAGCTATGTGATATATGAGGTGTGTTAAAAAATTAACGGGAATTTTAATTTTTCAGACAATAATATTTATTTATTCTTATACATTGATGTTGTCACCTTCAAAGTAGTCCCCATTGGAGATTATGCACTTGTGCCAGCGCTTCTTTCAATCCCCGAAACACTTCTCATACTCGATCTTAGAGATAGCCTTTAGTTCTTTCAGCAATGCACTTTTAATGTCATCTACGGCTGTAAAACGATGGCCCTTCAAGTTTCTCTTAATTTTTGGAAATAGGAAATAGTCACACGGAGCCATATCTGGCGAATATGGAGGCTGGGGCATCGTTACAGTATTGTTTTTGGCCAAAAATTCACGAACAAGCAATGAAGTGTGAGCTGGTGCAAAAGCAATTTTGGAACGACTTCTGCTGCCACGCGTTTCATACCCAAAAATTGGAAGAAATGTCATGACATGATCCAGTCGATATGCCAACATCATCATCAGCGACCTTGATCACCAGCGGTATTGATCAAATTTTGCCCATACTTATGTTATTAGACTACATACTGTTGGCCATCAAAGTCCATTATCAAATTATCAGTAAATGTCTGCTTAATTAACAAACCAAATTTCAATAGAGCATGATAATCTGATAGAAAAATATAAATAATATCTTTCTAATGGAAATGTCTAGAATTTATTTTAAATTGAATGGAAAATATTGCAAACCTCCATTATTTTTAATGCATTCACTGCATAACCTGGTGAAATTGAAAAAATTTTGCTGAGGCTGTAATTTGAAACTGTGGGTGATTTTTTTCATTGTGAATGGTGACAAAGAATTTGCTGATATTCAGTAAAAATTTTTACGTGTTTTCAGTTTACTATGCAAAATACCAATGGAAATATCACCCATATAATTCTGCAAAACATGTGTACAATTGATTCATATTCAATTCTGGGAGTTGATTGCTATCTTACTTGTTTGAAACTTGAAATTATGAAACAAGTTGAATGACATATTGGGGAGACTACTAGCGTACACCCAATCCTTTCATTATATCATTAAGCTCTACAGTTCAACTTACTTAAAATGTACTTCTCTTTCAGCCTTATTTATGATTCAGTTCCAGTCATCATTTAAATATGAAGCTGAAGGAAGAAATTGGAGGATCATCAGTATGAGCCACGTGAAGTGCCAAACGTTGTAGACCTAAGACAGATGTTTCTTGAGGACAAAGGGGGAGTGGGGTGACTGTATTTTTTTTTTAAGATGCTTAGATGCAGTTCATGCTTGAATAATGTGATTTTGGAGGGTGAACTGGAGAGCTGAATTAATTGCTTTTAAGTAAGTTCCTGGAGTTTTAAATGCTGCAACAAAAAGGGTAAATGTTAGCAGGTTCTTGATGCAGCTTAATGCAATCCCCCCCCCCATTTGCGTGTGTCATTTAGCCAGGAACTAAAATTTGGACAGCGGCATCCTGTCTTGTGCAGACACTTTTTAGATGGGGGACAATTTTTGAAGAATTTTTCTGCTTAGTTGAGTGCATCTTATAGGTCAAGAGAAATGGCAAAGATTTATATGAAAGCACTACAGTATGTAAATATACTATACATACCCATAAATTGCTTCTTCTTTTAATGCACAATATGTGGACGAGGTGATTGTATATAGTTATGTACATGGAAAGTCTGTGAGTGTGAGGCAGGTGAAGGAATATATGAACACCTGTCCACCATACATCCTAATATTTTGTTGTGATAATTTACCAAATTTTATTTTGATTTTGATACTAATTGCATAGAGCATTTGGACAGGGTTGGCTTTAAATGATTCAAGAGGCATTGATACATTTCTTTGTGCATAATTAGGGCTAGATATAAAACATTTACTTATTTTTTACGAGCATTTTATCCTTCAATTTGAAGACTGCATAATTTCCCAAATATCAGGATGCCTGTGCGAGATACCTCATTGAAGTTTGGCAGTATATACACACATTAAATATTCTTGTGATTCTTAACAATTTATATTCTTCAAAGTTTAATGAAAATGTTTATATTATTGAGGACTTGCAACCTATAAAATGCTCTTTGTTCTGATTATAATTTGTTTAAGAATCATGCTCGTATAAGACAGTGACATCTGAGGTATGCCATTGTGTATTATGTTAGCAAATTATAATAAAATTATTGTATGTTCCTAATATCACATTTTTATTGTTTATTGATTGAAATGAATGTTTATATTGTTTATTAATGCCACTGATACTTGCCCATTGTGCTTCTGTTGCTGTGCTGTTATTGCCTTTGTGAGGCAGTGCAATTTAAATTAGTACATACCAAATCAATATTTATAGAGAAATTGGTTAATAATAAGTAGTTTGTTTATTTTATATTTTATCATACACATTTGACACAGCTGACATGGTTAATAATCAAAGAATTCTACTGCCACTTTTGACTCTTCACCACAAGACTTGGTTTCATAATTAAGCAATTTGTTGCGGTAATTATCAGCATCGGTGACTGAAGAATAACAGAGATGTTTACACATTGTGTGAATTGCTAATACAGTAATAATTTTATGATACTTTTCCTAATGTGATCCAATTTTTATAATTATTTTCTTATGCAATGTCTTTCATAATGATGTAAAATTAAAAAAATAATTGATTTGATGACTTTGGGTTTTTGTGAAATGGGAACTCTTGTTTGTAGTGCATGTCAAGAAGGGTAAGGTGGACAAAGGTGCTCTTTCATCCCCCTTTTGTTCTAAGGTTTTAAATCCATTTGGTGGCTTGGCTACCTGAGAATCCATGGAGATAATGCTGGATTGAAGGCTGACCCTGGAAAGAAATTTATTTTGTTCTGTGAAAGTAATAAGAATATTGAGCTCTGTCTAACAAGAGTAATGCTCTGGCAAGACAACCTCAATGTTTATATTTGCGACTGTCGATGGCTGGTCATGTTGATGTATATACATTTTTGGAACCCTTTGATTTCTTTCTTTATTGGCCTTGTCTGGTGTACAAAGTTTTTATTAGTTTTAAATCTTTGTGATTTCCTCCCTTAGGCCAGTTTGGTAGTTGATGGTAGAGCTCACTCAGTACTAAGCCCAACCTCGTGTGAAATCCCCAAATTAGCTGGGCAGGGGGCCAATTCCTTTCCCTGTGCCGGCTATGGTTTCCCAGGAAGATATGGTGCCCAGAAAATTACACAGCTTGGGTGGAGATGCAGGTGCTTAGTGAGCCATTCCCAGGAATCGAACTTGGGCTCTCAGGTCAGTAGTCCAATGCTCTACCCCCTGGACTACCGTGATGCATATTTTATTTATTTATATATATATATATCAGAATTCTGATGATGACGGTCGTCGTTTATATGTATATATGTATATATGTATATATATATATATATATATATATATATATATATATATATATATATATATATATATATATATATATATATATATATATATATATATAACCTTTCCTTCACTCATAACTGTAGGTCCATAAACTAGGCATAACTCCCGATGAATTTCAGTAGCCGACAATCCTTTTGCATACAAGAATCGCATGACAGAACGCACTTCACAGCTGGCAGGATCAACAATTGTCGCAGACATTGTTGTTTCCATGCCCAGACAAGCAAACGACTACTGAAACAAAACAAATTCTGCTATTACTCCTCAATGAATCAGTACATGGTGCTGCAGGAGTAAAACTATGTTCAGAAGCGGCAATATTTAAATAAAGCAAACGACCCTTACTTTATGAATATCCCTCATGTGTGTGTTAATATATATATATATATATATATATATATATATATATATATATATATATATATATATATATATATATATATATATATAAATTCACTGATAGTCATAACAAACACAGAAACCAAAACACAAAAGAGGAAAAACTCACTGGTTCTCGAATTTTCGGTGGTCCAACCCCACCTTTCTCAAGAGGAATTAGGAACAGAACTGAGGCAGAGGAGGGCCCGAAAGCAGTGGTAGGAAGGAGAAGGGGAAATGGGGGAAAAGAGGGGAAAAGAAAGGAAAAGGGGGGAAGGCATTCGAGGTGAGGAGTTTGGAGGGGTAGTGTATGGCGCGGGAATTTTAAAAAAGGTGGGGATGATATGGAAGTTGTTGGGGGCAGAGGGGGATGAAATAATATGCATAAAGGGGGCAATTAATGTCTAATATTAATACCTGGGCGATTCCAGGAATCCAAGAGCCAGATGAAAGCTAGCTCTAATGTTTTGAGTTTCAGTGGAGGGTCTGAGTGTGGGAGGGATGCTAAGACGGATACTTTAAAACATTGGTCAAAGGCAGCGTTGTGTTCGGAGGCATGTTTGGGGATTGGGAGCATACCAATAAGGGAGGAATTGTTGCATGAGGCTCTATGATTATTGATTCTAATATTGAGGGGTGTGGTACACTGTCCAATGTAAAAGGCAGGGCAAAGTTGGCACTTGAGTAGGTAGACAACATTGCTGGAGGTACACGATGAGTAGGGAATTGGTGGGAGAGAGTTAAAGAACGGGTGGGAGAGGGATGGGATTCTGGTTAGGAAAATAGGACATGTTTTGCATCTAGGTTTATTGCAGGGTCTGGGAGTGATTTTGGAACGGGGCGAGGATTTAAGAAGTGGATTGGTAGATTTTAGAAGATCTGATAGATTGGCGGGGCGTTTGAAAGTGACAGAGGGGCATTTGGGGAAAAGGTTGGTGGTGGAATTGTGGTTTTTGAGGATAGGATAGAGGTCCTTTAGGATAGAACGCAGAGATTCTAGGCCAGGGAGAAACGTGGTACAAATTGAAAGAGGGTGGTTTTTCGCGGTGGTGGAAGGTCTGGGAGTGTAAGTATGCCTACGGATCCTCTTATTCAGGAGGGATTCAGGATAACCTCGTTTGAGGAGGGAATGGTGTAAATTTATGAGGAAATTGTCTAGGGAGTCAGGGTCATTGCAAATTCTGTGACCCCTTATGGAAAGGGAATAAGGAATGGAACGTTTGGTGTGGTATGGGTGACAGCTGCTAAAATGTAAGTACTGTTGTTTATTTGTGGGTTTTATATGTACGGATGTGTGAAATTTATGGTCTATAAATGATATGTTTACATCTAGGAAGGTAATTTGGGAGGAGGAAACTGTAGACGTGAAGGAGATAGAGGACGAAGCATTAAGGTTGGAAATGAAAGTTTTCAGGGAATCAGGACCATGTGGCCAGAGAAGGAAAATATCGTCAATATATCTGAGCCACAATAGCGGTTTCAGGGGTTGTTGTGACAGGAATTTATTCTCCGCGAGACCAAGAAAGAGGTTTGCATAGGATGGGCTGAACCTGCTACCCATGGCACAACCCTTGATTTGTAGGTAGAAATTATCATTAAAGGAGAAGGAATTGCGGGTAAGAATGAACTCGGAAAGGCTGAGGAGAAAATCTGTGCTGGGGATGTGTGGCTCAGGGCGTTGGGAGAGGTAGTGTTGGAGGGCGGAGAGACCTTCTGAGTGGGGAATGGATGTGTACAGGGACGTGGCATCTATAGTGGCCATAATGATCTCGGCATCTGGAGGGAGGGAGATAGAATTTAATCTATCCAGGAAATGGTAGGAATCTTTAGTGAATGATGGTAGGGCCTGGACAATCGGCTGGAGATAGTGGTCTACAAATGCCGAGATTCTTTCTGTTGGGGAGTGACGGGAGGATAAAATCGGTCGACCAGGATTACCCGGCTTGTGAATCTTCGGAAGGATATAGAAATGAGGAGTGCGTGGGTGGGGAGGGGAGAGGAGGGCTAAGTCTGAAGGAGATAGACCCTCATTCGGCCCATTGGCACTAAGAAATTCAATTAGGTCCTCCTGAAGTGCGGGATTTGGATCTTCGGGGATTTGCTGGTAGGAAGAGGTGTCAGAGAGTTGTGTTTCAGCTTCCCTAATGTAGTCTGATCTGTTTAAGATCACAACTGTTGACCCTTTATCTGCGGAAGTAATGATGATGTTAGGATTTTTCATTAAGTTATTTAGCTCTGAGGATTCGGTAGGGGACAGGTTAGATCGAGGATTAAGGGACTTGAGGAAAGACGGGCCGTTCCAAAATCACTCCCAGACCCTGCAATAAACCTAGATGCAAAACATGTCCTATTTTCCTAACCAGAATCCCATCCCTCTCCCACCCGTTCTTTAACTCTCTCCCACCAATTCCCTACTCATCGTGTACCTCCAGCAATGTTGTCTACCTACTCAAGTGCCAACTTTGCCCTGCCTTTTACATTGGACAGTGTACCACACCCCTCAATATTAGAATCAATAATCATAGAGCCTCATGCAACAATTCCTCCCTTATTGGTATGCTCCCAATCCCCAAACATGCCTCCGAACACAACGCTGCCTTTGACCAATGTTTTAAAGTATCCGTCTTAGCATCCCTCCCACACTCAGACCCTCCACTGAAACTCAAAACATTAGAGCTAGCTTTCATCTGGCTCTTGGATTCCTGGAATCGCCCAGGTATTAATATTAGACATTAATTGCCCCCTTTATGCATATTATTTCATCCCCCTCTGCCCCCAACAACTTCCATATCATCCCCACCTTTTTTAAAATTCCCGCGCCATACACTACCCCTCCAAACTCCTCACCTCGAATGCCTTCCCCCCTTTTCCTTTCTTTTCCCCTCTTTTCCCCTCTTTTCCCCCATTTCCCCTTCTCCTTCCTACCACTGCTTTCGGGCCCTCCTCTGCCTCAGTTCTGTTCCTAATTCCTCTTGAGAAAGGTGGGGTTGGACCACCGAAAATTCGAGAACCAGTGAGTTTTTCCTCTTTTGTGTTTTGGTTTCTGTGTTTGTTATGACTATCAGTGAATTTATATATATATATATATATATATATATATATATATATATTAACACACACATGAGGGATATTCATAAAGTAAGGGTCGTTTGCTTTATTTAAATATTGCCGCTTCTGAACATAGTTTTACTCCTGCAGCACCATGTACTGATTCATTGAGGAGTAATAGCAGAATTTGTTTTGTTTCAGTAGTCGTTTGCTTGTCTGGGCATGGAAACAACAATGTCTGCGACAATTGTTGATCCTGCCAGCTGTGAAGTGCGTTCTGTCATGCGATTCTTGTATGCAAAAGGATTGTCGGCTACTGAAATTCATCGGGAGTTATGCCTAGTTTATGGACCTACAGTTATGAGTGAAGGAAAGGTTAGACAATGGTGCTGTGATTTTAAAAATGGACAAACAAGTGTCCATGACGAAGAGCAAAGTGGCAGGGTCAGTATTCTGACCGATGAAATTGTTTTGCAAGTCAAGTTTTGAAAACTGTGATTTGATCGTCGATTGACAATTAATGGCCTGGCTGAACAATTTCCTCAACTTGGATGCACTACTGTCTACAATAATGTCATGGAAAACCTTGGATACCACAATTTGGGTGCAAGGTGGGTACCAGATACGCCAACCAACCACCACAAAGACCAAAAAATGTCCAGTGGAGAAGAGTTTTTGGGCTGTTACCAACAAGATGGAGTTGACTTGACCACCCACCGTACAGTCCTGACCTTGCACCTGGTGACTACTTCCTCTTCTTGCACTTGAAACAGTGACTCGATGGACAACATTTTGAAACCAAAGAGGAACTCAAGAGCAGCGTTGTGAATTGGTTCAACTCTCAGGCGGTGAGCTTCTATGTGTAGGGGTCAAAGAATCTGGTGCAGTGGTACGAAAAATGCTTAAAAGCGAACGGCGAATATGTAGAGAAGTGAAGCAGGTTTGTAGCTAACTAAAAGTGCCAATTAAATGTGTTTCATATGAGTATATTTTTCCTGTGACCAAACGGCTTATACTTTATGGGCATGCCTCGTATATATATAAATACAGATGATTTCATCGAAGTAACATGGAAGTGTTGAATAAAAAACTTGGACAGCAACAAGCAATATAAGAACACATAAAAAGAACATTCCCACGTTATTTCTTAATAATTTCGACAGAATTGAGCTTGCATCTTCATCAGAAGATACAGTGGTACTGCCATATATAAACATATATATATATATAAATATATTTCGCTGTACAAAATTGGTCAGTTCACTCTTGAATTTGTGTAAACATGGATGCAGAAATGGTTTGTACATTTGCTTTTAATCGGCATTCAGCAAATGTGGCATCTACGTTGTGGAAAGGTTTCCCATCCTTAATTCTTTGTGCAAGATGTTTTGCAACCTTTCTTCCGCTATCCCCATGGCCTTAGCTATCTCACTCACCCTCACTCGCCCATCGGCCAACAAGATATTGTGCACCTTTTTGATGGTTTCCTGTGCGGTTGTAGTTTTTGGCCATTTTAACAAAAAACCCAAGAGACATCTTTTGCAGCAGCACGTGTAAACAAACTACTCGAGAGAGCAAGTTGAAACTTGTCTTATGAACCAATTACACCTTCACCCAGGCAGGAATCATAAATTTGTGGTGATTGAAACACCATCTATGTGACAGGCCAAGAAGTTTTCACCTTATCCTCATATTATGCTACTTCTCGCTGGCTCTCGTCCCCTACACTGTATATTACTCCAAGTAATACTCTAGTCAGTAATCCCTGTTATCATTCCATTTAACTTTTCACAGCCATTAATCATATATATTTCCTCTTTCCATTTCTGGCTTCATATTCTCTAATTTTCCTGTCCTCAACATTGTCCTAACATTCCAAGTTCATATCATAACTGATTCAGTCTTCTCCTTCTGCATATTCCGTTCTGCTGCTGTAAGTTATCCTTTGCAAGGTTTTTGTGAGATGGAAGACGATCGCGGAAGGCTTGTCTCTCCTGCTGCCAGGCACAGCAAAAGGCCGATTGGGTAGATTCCGATTGTTGCCAAAACTGATTTTCTCTATACTAATATTTTTGGGATTAATAATTGAGGTGGTTTCCCGTTGCCTTCCTCAATAGTGTTTTTAATGCGACACCATCACTCAATGGCCACCCCACTGGGGTCAGATGCCTTTGCGGCCACCTCACTGAGGTAGAGACGCTGCGTGGACTACCTTTCGTCTGGCTCTTAACCTTCGACCTTTTTGGTATGGGTGACCCTACCATAAGCAATTATCATTGCTCCCGCCAGCACAGCTCTAGGGGTCATCGGAACACATAAGCCCTTCCACCACATCAAGGCTGTAGTCCATGGGGTATCCATTGTGCTCAAGTGTTTTCATTCAGCTGTTATTTCTCTGTGACATGGACTTCATGTCATTGATGACATTAGCACCCAATGGTTTAGGGTGTGTGTGACTGATGCCTTCCCCTTAGGGAGTTGGTGTGAGGTGAAATGTAAATACTGGTTGGTGTGCCATATTAAACTGGTAGATTTGTGTGCTCTATAGTGCCATCCAGTTTTTCAGTCATCAGTGAGGCATCAACAAATGGTGGTCTGCTCATCTCCTCCCATGGTGCATATAATGGAGGTGTTCTGTTCATTGAGTTGCTCTATTTTATTTATGCTATATATTTGCTTTCCAAGCCAATGTTTGTACCAGTTGTGAAGATAAGATTTTTAATACTGTCCGTTTGTTTTTCTCTATACATTGTCAAAGAGTGTTGTTGAACTCACCATATCTGTGTAATAATACAATCTTTGCCAAACCCAAATTCACAATGTCTCAAGCAGTTATGGGCATTGTATTTCTATATTCTGGAGCGTAATTGACTCTCATTCAGTTTTACATAATGAAAATCATGACTCTAAGCAGTGAACTCCTGTTTCCATTCGTTTACATGAAAATAGCATCAAGTAAGTCACTTTTATTGAGTGAAACAGAACTGGTCCCTTATGTGGAGGTGGTTTTTGAATTCAAGAATCAGGGTCTGGAAGATATGTGCCCCCTAGTTTATTATGAATAATTATCTCTTTAATATGCAATAACCTGTGTTTGCTTCAACACACTTGGAATTAATAAAGCAAAAGGGAACATACTACGGCCGAATGAATGCAATGAATACAAATTACCCAAAGTCTTTGGGTAATTTGTATTCATTGCACACTTGGAATTACTTCAATGCAAATTTTTCTTAAGGTAAGATTATCAGACAAATGGAATATCCTTTTGATCTTCAAATTTCTCAAATAAGTACTCTGGTCAGATTTCAATTGATAAAAAATGTGTACAATACTAATAATAAAAAGCTGAATGTCGTGCATTCAAATTGCCTTTTTAAGTTAGTTAGCAGGGAGGAATAGTAGCAAGGTGACCTGCTGGTATTATAATTTTAAATTTATTTTAGTGTTTATGTACATGATGTGTACACTTCTATCTAAGTCAGTTGGTAGGCCTGGTACATTTATGAATGAGATATTAGAATGCATACAATTTTTCCAACTGGAGGAAATTTCAGAGCACCTCTGCAGTCCTGTAGTAGTACATGAAATGGAATCTATCCACCTGGAGGTCATCATCCTTGGTTTCATTAGCTATGCTTGGAGAGCCTTTTTTGCTCCAGATATCTTTATTTTAAGAAGCCAGTGAACTGAATTAATGACATTGAATTTGGCTTAATTAGTGTGGGGGAAAGTAATCCAATGTGTATAAGTATAGAATAGTAATTGCAGTATAGAATTCATGACAATTAAACCAATCAGGAACTTTGGGTAGCAAGGGAATGAAATATGAACTAAGGTACAATATAATGTATATTCCACACCAATTAACCATGGATTAAAAAAATGGGACACAAAGTTACATTAAAAAATGTATAAATGTTAGATTTCAGTAGACATTAATTGACTATTTTCCAAAGAGATACACATTTAATGAGCATGGACAAGGGTGGTCCCAAAAGTACCCAACCCAACAAAAAAATATAAAAATTGAGGAAAAAAATTTATTTATTTTTCAACATAATCATCTCCTTTCAGCTGTATAAATATTTCCCAGCGATGTTCAATAAGTTCGATACCCTTTTTACAATAAGAACTGTCTTGATCCTCAAAATAGCCATTGACTGCCGATATCATTTCTTCACGGTTGGAATATCTTTGACCATCGAGCCATTTTTCCAAGTTTGAGAACATAAAATAATCTGAGGGGGCTAAATCTGGCAAATAGGGTGCATTAGGTAGCAATTAAAACTTTAATTCATGAATTTTGGCCATTGCAATAACGGATTTGTGAGCTGGAGCATTGTCTTGATGAAACAACACCTTATTCAAATGTGGCCGCTTTATGCTTGATTTCTTCGCTCAAACATCGCAATAAGTTTGCATAATACTCGCCATTGAGAGTTTTTCCTTTTTCAAGATAGCCAATGAAAATTATTGCAGGTGCATCCCAAAAAACCAATGCCATGACCTTGCCTGCAGATGAACCGGTCTTCGCCTTCTTTGGAGTCAGTTCTCCCTTTTGAATCCATTGTTTTGATTGTTCTTTTGTCTCGGGTGTGAAGTAATGGACCCGTGTATCATCCTTGTTATGAAACGGCACAAAAATGCTGCTTTGTTGCTGTGAAACATTGCTAAGCGCTCAATTGAAACATCTTCACAGCACTGGTTTTGCTCGAGTGTGAGTAAACGTGGCACCCATCTTGCACACCACTTTCTCATGTCCAAATTTTCAGTTAATATGCAATGTACTGCACTTTTTGAAATGCCTACCATGTCTGCTAACTCGTACTTTTTCAGTTGACAATCATCCAGAATCACTTTGTGGATTTCTTTACCATTTTTGGAGCCGTCACCTCATTTGGTCGACCAATGCAATGGTCTTGACGGCTTGTACAGCCTCGTTTAAACTCTGCTACCTAATATTTTACTGTTGTAAACAGAGGAGCAGACTCACCCAGAGAGTAGCTCTTCAGCTTGTATCACATAATGATCACCAATTTTGTCCATTTTCACAAAAACATTGAAAACGTTCACTATTGATGGGTGCCAAACAAATGCTAAGCAAGGTGGCATCTTCAAACTTGAAACATTTGCTTTGTAGATTGCATACTTTCTAATACAGTGATTTTTCATGCAGCTACCACCATCTATCTCTAGGTCAGGGGTCTAGGGGTACTTATGGGACCACCCCTGTACATTGGCATATTAGTTCCAGCAGGCTTCAGTGCACATCAGCTATGGATTATTTTTAAAAATGCCTGCTGTACTTTTGGTGGTATTTCTGTTTCCTGAATTAGCTACATGATGGTGGACTCAAGGAAACATGCATATTTTGTGGAGAGGCACCCCTCTGGGTACCTCTGTAGGTAGGGGGTAAGAGAACACTTCTCCAGTGTCTCTGCTTGTTGTAAGAGGCAACTGAAAGAGCCAGAGAAACAACCCACCAAAAAAAAGCCCCCAATGCAGCATGTGTAGCCTTGAGGAAGTCTTGTGGTTTAAGTATTCCTCTCTGTGAAGATCGATGCTCCAATGATAGTCGTCAGGTGCTACTGGGATGCGAGAAATGTGGAGGGGCAAATGGTAGGATGAACAACGAGATATACCTCATTGCTAGACAATAACCATTGGCCAAGTAATAGCTTTCTCAAACGAATCTACTCTTCTACAACTCTTGAAACATGCAATTGATACAAAGCACAAATCATCCCTTGCTTTAATGTTACTTTAAAGTCGGTAGTACTCATATTTGTTTACAGTTTCATATCTTCCTTATGAATGTATTAGTTTGTGAGAGGTGCTGAATGACCTTGGTAGTTAGTGCTTTCTAAATCAATCTATCATGATTACTACTGTGTGATGTAGTAATCGTGATAAATTGATGGCCCGTGATCCGCCATGGGCTAAGGCCCATGAAGGGGAGAGGGATCCTACTGGTGGTCACTTTGATGTGTGAGGGATAGCCGATGGTCAGACTCATTTAATTCCTGGATGCACAAGGAAAGGTTGACCTCTGTCTGACATCAATTACTCTTTTCTTTTTAGTGTCATTTTATTTATGATACATTTAGCAAAAGTTTCTTTTAGCCCCTCCTAATAGATGCATTCATATTTGATTATAGTAGTACTTCAGGCAAATTCATGCATTTGCAGTAGGCCATCACTAGTACTGAGTTACCACCCTGAGTTAAGGTCATCATCATGCACTACTCTAGGCAGTTATCTTTTGCTTGGTTTGGCAGAACATAGAGATTGTTATTTTTAATCAATATGTCAGAAAGTTTAGGATTAGTGTACTGAATATCTTAATTCATGATGTATCACTTACCAAAGAACCAGATAAATCAAACACTTTTTATTGTTCCACTCTGATGTACAGGTATATACTGTACGGTCTACGAAAAAATCTGTATATATTTTTGTTGTATGAAGTTTTTTTGCCTTTGTGATTACTGTGTCAAACTTTATGTTTGCTTACTTTACAAATCACAAAAAATTTTATTCCAAATTTTTTACACTTAGAATGCATTTCTTCATAAGAAATGACCATTTTATTTGCATAGAGATCCCATTTATTGCAAATTATTGCTCTAGGATTTATGAGAAGGAAAATTTTGTGTACTGTATATATGCCTATTTAGAAAATGAAATTTTATTCATGCATCCAAAAATTGTACTTAGTATAATAATAATTATTATTATTTGACCAGGACCTATGGTTTGCATGTATGTCATAATTCATGTAAAAATAACTCTTTATTTAAAATCAAATGGGTCAGTTTAATAAAAATATAAATCTTTCATAAAAAGGCAAAATGCAGTAGAATACTAAAAATTAACCAGAATTTCGAGATGAAAAAAATCAACTCATGATTTGAATCCCTTATTTTAGGGTAATTTCAAGGGGGAAAGTGGGAAAAAACCCTGGGCATTATGGCACATGAATGTATTAAAATTTCTGCATACAAGATAATGTTATAGTTTGCTTTAAAACTGTGGGAAGTTAGAGATAACCCTTTGGTTGTCGATTATTAAGTTTCACTCATGAATAGATTGGATTTTTGCTGAAAAGGTTCAAATAATGAATATTAGTTCTAAAGTCTGGAAGCACTGATTTTGTTTTATACATCTACATAAATACTCCACAATCCACCACAAAAGGTGTATGACATGGGGTGCAAGCTCCAGGTGGGATAGGTAAGGGAGAGGAAGGGTGTTTAAAGGGTTTGGAAAAGGGAAAAAATATCCACTAAAAATCTCTAAAAACACATGAAAATCCCAATATATACATGCTAGCAGAAAACAATTCCAAACAAGTGCTAATTTCACCCATTATAAAATTTCTCTGGTTTCATAAAGAAGATGGAATAAAAGTGAACCACAACCAATTATGCAATAGACCACCACCATTACAAAGACAGGCCAAGCAGAAAAATCTCTTAAGCCATGACGATGTAACCTATGTTTCTTTTTCTTGCATTGGTCACAAATTTATGAAGCTCTATTATCTTCATACTCTGTTGACAACTTTGGTACTGTTTTAGTTTTCATATGAAGGTCATTTCTCTTCATGAATCTGGTACACCATAATGTTCACCCTGTAAAATCAGTGGGGTGTCCGTTAGAAGTAATCACCCCAAGAAGGTATTTGCCAATAAAACATGGATGCATGTGAAATACATGCATATAAGTAAAACTACTGTAACTGAGCATACTGTCACACTGCCTGAGTAATTATGTAATTATGGCTTTAGCCAATGTTTGAGGAAGCAGGGATGATGTTGTTTGATAGCAATTGTTGAGCTCTGGTGGCTGGAATGCCTATAATAGCCAAATTATTGACAATTCCGTTATTTGGATGTGTATGTAACATGACGAGGAGGAGGTTGTGGAAAATAGCCGAATGAAAGAATGGGGAAGAGGGCATATTTTTGGATCGGAAACTGCTGGGAAGATTCTCTGTGGTTTTTAATTCAAATGGAAATGGCGCAGAAGTTTCATTCTGACATAAAACGAGGAACACAGGTTATACTAGCGAGTATACGATGTTCCTTTGAGGTGCAATTACCGTAATGTGAAATGGAAAGTCGGGTGAAACTTAACGTCTGCTGAATGCGGAAAGGGAGCAGATGAAGGAGCATATTTTGCATTGTGGGCGAAGTCGGCGATGAGACCGTGGCACTTGGGCGGTGAAAGCTGTGTGTGGAGGGCGTGGAATGTCTCGAAGGTTGGTGGATCGCGTATTGGAGCCAGTGGGACATTTAGATGCACGGTTGGTTGGAGGGGTGGCTCGCCCTTTCCAGGGGGTGGGAGCGACTCCTTACCGAAGATAACATGTGAACACTTGCCTTCCGGAGGGCGACTCGATGGAACCCGGAAGTTCTTGTTCGCTATTCGTCCTGGGCCTGCTTTCTATCGGGAACTGTAATGCCCACGATTCCGTCTGGAGAAGTTATAGGAAGCATCGTAACCGTAGAGGACGAAAAACGGAATGGCGATTATTCCGCCATTGACATCGTGATACGTTCGAGCAGTTTAGCCACGACATTTAACCGGATTGTGCACGATTCCCACGCATTGTAACTCTGCGGACAGTTGGATAATCCGCAAAGCTATTAAGCAAGAAATTAAAGAGAGATTCGTCGTTAAATATAACAGCAGATACGGCGCAATGCACAGAGTATGGAGCCGTTACAGTGACTATAATCTCTGAAGGCATTGGAAGCGTCCCGAAGACGTCTTTAGTCGACCCCCGCCACCATTTCTTCGGTGGAACCAGGAGTACACGAGGGTTGAAATTTCGCTTCGCAAGTGAACCTTGCGGTTTTTCCGTGAACTCTACACTGCCACCAACTTCGTCGCCTTCCGTCGATTGCGATCGCGAACTCGATAAATAGTTTAGGAGGCGAAGAAAAAATACCCCGGAAGTAATACTTGTACATCCGGAATGAATCATAAGAAACCATTTTAACGTATGTTGAACAAGGTTTAGGTAATCTCAGATTCCCGTCACCAGAAAGGTTGGCCATATTTAAATTGGGCTATTGAGGTAAGTTTTATTTATTTATGAACCCTGTAAGTTACCACTAGGGTGTTTGGTAGAGGGTGAATACACACCAGACTAATTTTTGCCCGAACATGACCCTACCGCAGTCAGAAAATGTTATTTTGATCCCTTATCATTCGTGGAAAAGATGAAATCTCAAATCTATCTGTTCTACACGCAATCTCTCTAATTTTATTGACATGATCTCTCTAACGATGGGGGTAATAATACATTTCAATATCACTGCTAAAGAGACGTCCTTTTAATGCATGCAAGAGATTTAATCTATGACTCCACCTTCGCTCCATGAATGAGTGCTTCCCAGCCTAGCCCCTCTCATATTTTACGACCTCCAAGGAAAGTATCGAGAGCCCGTTGGGTAGCTTCGGAATGGGCAGAAGGGACGCATTTAGTGGCCCCTCTCACCTCATAATCCTGGAATTTGAACCTCTGGATTTCATCCGCAAAGGATTCGCTTCCTTATTGGGGTTGCTTCTCGATATCTCCCGAAAAAATCAAGCTCTCTGCTTATTGCGATGTCGCTGAAGAGCTCCTCAAGATCTCCGTTGGAGTTAGCGTTCCTGAAACCTTCTCAGTTCCGCGAATGCATTGCTCTGCCGCTTCCCCGCCCAGCCTTGCATATTATTTCTTAGCGACGGCATTTGGCTTCTCAGCATCAGGCCAACTGCTCAACTCAGCCGCCCTCTCCGATTTGCCAAACAAAAGTGTACCACATTCATCTTCTTTACCAAGGAATCTATCGACCAATCCCAGCGTGTCAAAAATATTGGAGGAGCTAGGCTGGGAATTTTGCTATACCTATTGCTGACTTTTCCTATACCTAAAATGCAAAAATGTGATGAGGGGACATAACTGGGAAGATGTGGACACAAGAAACGACGAGAAAACTAAAAAGCCTCACTGCCGAGGACTTCCTAGGGTGTTTCCACTGCTAAAGTAGAAAAGAAGATGGAGTAAGTGCAAAGCAACGAATGGAGAGTATTTTGAAGGAGACAAAATCGATGTAGACAAAATTTTGCAAAATAAAGTTTCTGCGGCCTCAGTTCGTGTATTTATTGGACAGACCTCGTATATGATACCAGATATCGCATATGCTAACATTTCAAATACCCTTTTGTGAGAAAAAGCATATTTGCGTTTTTTAAACGCAGGCAAGTTGTTGGTTACTTTATTTGAATGAGTACAATGAGAATATATGAATAGTGATCGTTAGAGGCGTGTTAAATCGATTTTGGAACCCATTAGTTTGAGGTGAATGGGGTATTTTATGAAGTATTCGCCGATTTTTATTCAACTTAGGTATTTGTACTTCAAGAACCATCACATGAGTCTTCTCCCGAAAAGGACAATGTATGTGGCTACTCACGGCATTGATTTTTAGCGAATTTCCCGTTGCTACGTAAATATCGATGTAGCGACGACCATAAGGAAACCTCTTTATGGTGGCGCACCGGAGCCTTTAAATTGCATGATCTTCTTGTCTTTCCCGTCAATTTTACCAAATAATTGAGTTAAGTATGAAGTTTTTGGGACGGCGTTTTTTGTAAGCATTAAAGTTATTTTATATTTTCTCACTATCCTTATTTTGGAACTGAAATCATCATCCGATACTTAACTGTGTTGAAGTTTTACTGGCAAAATCGAGAATTTGGAATTTCTCCGGGATGCCCGTGCAGCAGTTCAGCTTAGTGGAAGGTGACGTAAAAGTGAGTACATACTAGGTCAAAAGTAATGAACATAAGCAATTTTTAGCGGTAGATTTTAAACTTAATAGTGGTGTCATACAAGCTATATTCATACAGGGTTCGTCCGGAAAATAAGTGTACTGAGCTCAGGAAAAAAAATTATTACACTTTTACATATCTTAAGCTACTATTCCTCAAAATAGGACCCTTGTGAGTCGATACACATGTTCCAGCGGCGTTCCCATTCCTGGAACGCTCCCGCGAAGGCATCATCGGGAACCTCTCGAAGACACGTCGTCACGGCCTCTTTGACGGCGCCCTAAGTCCCGTATCGCGTTCCTTTCAAACTCCTCTTTATCTTCGGGAACAGCAAGAAGTCCGGGCTGTAGGGCGGGTGCGGCAGCGTTGCCACGCAGTGCTTGGCCAAGAAGTCCGACACGACAAGCGCGGTGTGAGACGGCGCATTGCCGTGATGCAGCCGCCAGATGTTTTTGACCGCTGGCCGGACGCGGGCGACTCGTTTTTGAAGCCTGTCGAGCACTTGGATGTAAAATGCAGCATTTACAGTTTGTCGTTCAGGTACAAATTCGTAGTGGACGACTCCCCTTTTGTCAAAAAAGACTTATTTGTCAAGACACTTATTTTCCGGACGAACCATGTATGATTGGAACTATTTCACAGCTAAACCACGAGTGCTGCCACACTCATTGTGAAGAAGACATCGAACACTGATTGACTTTAATAATTGTGCGTTTTCTCCTCAAATAGTTGCGTAGACTCTTTTGTTTCTTTTCCAATATGTATTCAGTTGCCAGAAAAAATATGCTGAAATATGGTAAAAAATAAATTTTTATATGCTTTCATAGGAAAAGTATTTATCCATAGGTTTTAAGCTTTATCATAAACAAATTCAATGTTGTCAAAAGCGCAGTTCTTTTATAACTTTTAATTTTTATTAAGTAACAATTCATTAAGGTGAAATAAGCACAGAATGTGATGTTATTCAATATTTTTAAAGGAACTTAAGAATTAATTAAATATTTGCTGTTGGAATTAAATTGAGAGGGTGATGAATTTGAAGTATTGTATAGGCAGTAGTGTTCCTTGTTATTTCTGGTAATTTATTCAGCATTCAAACAGAAAATAGATATACATTGGTTAGAGAACTATTGTGGATCGTTCATTTTGACTACAAATAAAATTTTGCTGTGAACACACCAAATAATTTAGAATTCATATCCAATTCAATGGAGGTTCAGTGCGATAGATATGGGATGAGAATCAATGTTTATAAAACAAAGGTTATATGATTTTCCAGAAAGAAAAAGGCTAAGCTAAACATTGAAATAGGAAATGAAACATCAGAGCAGGTAGAACAGTTTACGTGTCTCGGAAGTGTTTTGGACCAACTCGGTCAAAGTAGTTGGGACGTAAGGGGAAGAATTGCGCCAGACCTTCTCAAGGGGGAGGGAGTTGATAATGGGGACATTGAGTAGGGAGGTTAAGAAAAGAATTGTAAAAACTTTGATATAGAGTTTAGCTATGTACCACGTGGAAACATGGTTGCTGAAGCAGGAGGATGGACGTAGATTGGAGGCTTTTGAAATGTGGGCGTGGAGAAGAATGGAGAAGGTGAAATGGACCGAAAGGAAAACAAATGAGGAAGTACTAGGGATGGTGGGCGAGGAGAGAGGTTTGTTGAGGGAAATCCTATGGAGGCAGGAAAAATGGATGAAAGGCGTATTGAGCGGTAGTGGAATGTTGAAGAAGGTAATAGAGGGGAGAATGTTGGGCAAGCGAGGTAAGGGTAGGAACAGGATAGGGATGTTGGACAGGATGAAGGGAGGAAAGAAGTACACAGAGATGAAGAGGGACCTGATGCAGAGTAGGCTGCTGGATTGTATTTGTTTGGAGTTACAAAATATTGATTTGATAGTTGTGTCCATCCAAAAACCTACCTTAACCGGTAGATTACCTTATAATAATAATCTAATTCAAGTAATGCCATTATAGTTCCAAAGTTATGGAAGCTGAAAGCAGCTATTTAGTATTATTATACCTCATTTATTGAAGCATCCCTTACCATGGAAAACGTTTTTAATGGACAGAAGATAATATTGGTGTGATATTATTCACACATGTACACACTCCTAGATGATACCGAAAGTTTATGAGCCTAGGGTTTCTTGTATTTTTAAATGTCAATGGAGATACAAGTAAATTTCAATTTATATACATAGATAATAACTTTTCATTAATTGTAGTTATCAATAAAGAATGTTCATAAAAATGTATTCCCATATTTAATTGTGAAAATTATTAATAATGGTGTATTGTTACAACCTAGTGTAGCTTGCAGGGAACCATGTATGACTGTACTGTTTCAACAAAACTGATTTTAAATCAAATGAGAAAATCATTAATAGGTATGTTTATTGCTGATTTTTCTGGGACATCATGGTGCCAGAGATTCATGAAAAGAAATGGTCTGTGTCTTCGCACCAGAGTTACAATAGCATTAACAATTGCCCTTTGAATAAAAAATACATAACCCTTGACATCACACTGATGGTGAGAATGAAACAGCCATCGATTTATGGTATTTGTGATAACAAAATTTTTGGCGGGAAGTTAAAAATGAGGCTATCATAAATTCTTTTTTGATATGAAATCAGTAATGCCTTACATAGAAGGGAAGATGACATTGTGTAAGAGAAAAAGTGGTGATCAAAGTGAAAATAACTGCGGAAATGATAGCAGCAGTGATGACAAATTTCTGAGACTCCACGATGGATTGGCATTGATATACATGCAGCTGCTAATTTTTTTATATTACAATTCAATGTTATTCATATAATGCAAAATACTTTCATCCTTTTCTCCCTGGTCCAAGTAATTTTTTGTAACTTCTGACCTAAAAATCACAGTGCATCTTATGGACTGTGAAATACCATAAATAATAAAGTAGTGTATTAAAAGTTAAAGAGTAGTCAAATAATACACCTGAATCTGAGAAAATATCCACCACATGTAATTTTGGTCCATAAGGAATTATCATGAATAATAGGTGAACTAAAGGTGTTAATGTACTCTTTTTAATGTTTAAACAGTAGGGATAATAGAGGTCTAAGGTGAGACCTTTGAGGAACACCAGAGATGGCAATATTTACCTTGACCACAACTTATTTGTTTGTTAAGTAACTTTTCAACCAGTTCAACATCATTCTATATACTCCAAAAGCTCCTTGCTTAAATTACAAAACAGTATGATTCATCCTGTCAAATTCCTTGGTGAAATATGAATGAACAGCATTAACTTGTTTGTTCATATCAGGAGCAGAGACTATAAAATGCTGAAAGAACAAAAGAATACTTAATGTTGATATTTCAATTCTGAAACCATGTTGCTCATTGACCAGAATATTTTTTGCTTCTGAAGAAAATTTATCAACCACTATGCTTAGAATATCTCAGATAATGTGGATTATAATGTGATTGAGTGATACCTAATTAAATATATGTATTACTATTGTCACAAATTTTATAAAGGGATCGCATAGCCTGTTGTAAATAATTCAGGGAAACTGCCAACACAAAAGTAGTTGTTGAATAAAATATATGAGGGGCAAACAGGCTGTAATCTAAATTTTTTTGTCATAGCATGAGAAATATTACCTGGAGTTTTAAATGTATTTCATCAGTAGAATAATGATGGAACGAAACTGTTCACCCTGTTCCACTTATATAATTCAATGTTAGGAATATCATGTGGTATTTCAGTGGCATATTCATTAGATAAATACTTAAAAAAAAAGAGGAGATATTGTGTGGTTATTTCTCCCAACTAAGTTTTCCTGATAAATTTCGGCATTTTATCTAGTTTTTGTAAAGTTTTCACATGTTCCCAGAAACTTTTTGAACTGTTTGGGATATCAGGGTGAAATTTTGCTGGATGTTGTTAATAACAGGAATTATTAGTGGATTAATTTTTTTAAGTACATTTTTTTCTTTGTAACCACTAGAAAACGTCTTAAGTGAGGAGTATTATGCAATTTCAACTAAATCTCAGTGTGAGAAGTCTGCTGAGAGTGAAATACATTTTTGCATGCAATTTTAACAACTTTTCCTTGTTAATTTCGCCTTTAATTTCCATTAAGCGATTGGATCTATTTTATTTTGTGCTTGCCACCTTCCCAGGTCCCTCCTGAGGAGTGCAAGGTGGGGGTGGGAGGATCTGATCACCAGCCTCCACACTTACCACAGCCGGGAGATGACCAAGTCCACCTTGCCAGTGTGAATCCTGAAGCCGCAGATGAGGAGCAGATGGGTCGTCTTGGTTGGTGGGCCACTGGGCGCTGTGACTGGAGCCCTCTGGCAGACCTAACAGGAACCCGCCCTGTTGTTGACAGATACACCATCTCCCGCTATGACCCTGTGGAATGGAGAAAAACAAACCTTGGAATGTTCAATGATAGCTGTGAGAAACAGCAAAGGGCCAAAATGTGAGCTCTTCGTAAAATATTTATCCATGCTTGATTCACATGGAAAGTGTGTATGCACTCATACACTCTTTAGTCTCCAGAGCCTTTGAAACTAATAATTTTATTCCGGATTGTGGCAGACTTGTTTACTCAGATCCTTTGTCTATTTTTCTCTTTGTCATTATCTCTTTTTACCTTTTATTACATTTTGATTGCAATGGAACAGTTATAGTATCATAAAGCAAATTTAAAAATTCTTTCCAGTGGAAACTCAAAGCCTTTGATTCTTTCTTTGTGCTTTACAAATGAGTTTCACAATGTATCGGCCTCAACTATTGCAAAAAATAGTAATAGTATTTTTTGGTGTAAGGAGGAGCATTTACATTCATGATTTAAATTCCTCTTGTATTTGTCTTCAAGAGACTCATTTTAAAGTTATATGTAGGGAAAGGCATTTTGAATGGTTGAAAAGTTTTTAGATTTGATGACACTATGAGGAGCATGCCCCAGTTGGAGTAACTGTTGCAATTTGGGAGATCATTAGCACCTCTAAAGTGTGTATCAACAATCTTTTTCAAGCAGCAGTGTCTCATGACTCATGCTCTGATACCTCTGATAAAATAACATTGTGTAATGTTTTCCTTCATTAGGGTACACTGGTGACTTTGCAAACTAGTAGCCTTTATTTGTCAGCTGCTGAAGCCCTACATTTATTTGATTCAGTCATTTCAGTGTCCATTTTTCCAGAAGGGAAATCTTTAAGCACCAAAGTAACAGGAAAGGATGAATATTATCTTGTGTTTTTGATGATTTTATTCTGATTTCACTGAATAATGGGAAAAAATCAGATTCAATATTTTCAATGAAAGCTACTCCACCATTGCATTTGCCCAAACATCCTGGATACAAAATGTAGCCTAGAATGCTATTGTACAAATTTTCATTTCTCTGCACAATGATCCATGTGAAAGCAATCAATTTCCCATTTACCTTGCCACAGACGGTTCAATGTAAATTTTAACAGTGCAAACAATATGATTTTATGAAAAGCCTATTATTAAGGGATTCAAAGATTGAATGAAATTAAAAAAAACAAAAGCTGCAACACAGTATTGAGCGAAAGCATTAACAGTTGATATCGCCACTGCAGCCATTAGAAAGAGGTCTGGTATTATTCCTTAACCATCATTCTATGGTGAAATCATTAGGGCTCAAGGGCAATTTTTTGTGGCAAGTGGCCCTTATGGATTTTCAACTAATTCCCCAGGACCACAAACTTAGCCACCGTCCATCAAATGAGAGCACAAGCTTGAATGCTTGTCAAGGAGGTGAGGAATAAGGGAATGTGAGTGAGAAGGAATAATTCTAGATGGATATTGTGCCTGCAATAAAATATAAGACAGCATGGAGGTGGAACATGGTGAAGGGAATCTTGGGTTCCCATCAACAGCAAAGCATGTCATGTCTAATGCCCTCTGGGATAGTAATGATGTCCCTCCAATACATTGGTGAGTTCTTCAGTCAAATCCTGGCAGAGACCTGTAGCAATGTGAACCATACCACTTCTTTCTTAGTGGTGTAAATGTATGTCTGTGATGTGTTCCGTTGCCATTTTATGAAATATCCACAAAGGCTGACTACAGCCAGCCTTTTTCCTTGGGGCAGTTGACCTCTGCCATTGCAGACTGTGACAACGTCTGGGTAGAAGGCATCCACAACACCTTTCTTTAGAATAATCCAAAAGTATCATTGATGAATGTTGACCATAACCTCAACCGTATCTTACAGAAGAGTAGCTTCCCTCAATCCTGCAGAGACTTTCCAGTTATTCCATTCTCAAAGCATGAGAAAAACAGAACAAACTCAAGTATTAATAACTCCATTTCCCTCACCAGGGGTGGAGCCTCCAACCTTAGCAATATGCAATTTACTTAGTGCAAAAATTGTAGACAATGCTTTTAAAAATCATGGAATCTTCTTGAGGCCCTTCCTAACCTACAATTACTGACAAGTCTATGGTGGTCTGGGAGGGAGGTTTCTCTCTTCCTCCTCAAGGGCTTAATGGTTCAAAAAATAGCCTTCCCTTTCTTCCCCTGAAAAGAATTCTTTTTGTACATCAGATGGTGAGACAGTAGAGAATAACTGGATGAGGTTTCTTTCAAAATATTTTGTAGGGGTGCAACTGTAACCTCACCTGTCTCACTGCCATGCAAGGTGGCAATTAAAATATTATCAAACTCCTGTACAAAATTAATTGAGTTCAAATGTGAATTTAATGCTTCAAAATCAGCATTGAGGGCAACTGTATGTATTCACTTGCCATAAAAAAAGAATGCTTGAAAGCATGAGTTAACAATACTGGACATCACAAGGTAATACCTCTTATATTAGTTGGGAAGGAGGGTCAGATCCTCTGTGCTGCCTACTCAAAGCTCACCAAGTCTTATCACTGGATTACTGCCATTTAATGTATTTTGAAATTTACATATTTTCTTTTGAAAATTGTTATTTTAACGACAATTTTGTAACCATTTCAACATTAATATATACTGTTTTGAAAAAAATAAACTGATATTAAAGGGGCTAATGTAGAGGTCCTCCTCCTACTCTCCTGTCCTCCATTTCTTGGATACCTTAAGAATGAAATGATTAATTGTGAAGGCACATTTCACATTTCTACAAATATTTACATATCTATAGTAATCAAAAAGTATTGAGTAATATGCATATGGTGTTGTACATTAATCTCAACTATATTTGGTGAATCGATAGTGGTGGCCCAAGGTCTTCAATAAATATCCATCAATTTTAGAAATGACTATGAAGGTCATTCCTGCATTAAGGAGGCGTGCAATCTGACTGACAAGGTTCAGGCAGAAAGCACACGGAGGTTAGAGGCAAGGTCTGCTGAGGTGCGCAACATGAAGATACGGCTTGAGCATGCTGAGGCAGCATTGAGAGAGGAGATGGGACTACTGGAGCGGCAGAGGGAAAGGCTGGTGGCTGCCATGGGCGTCCTGAAGATCCCTGAGCAGATTGCCGGAGAGTGCATTCACTTGCGAACATCGAGGCTGGAAGAAGACCTTGTGCGAGATGCACCTGAGGTTGAGCTGGTCAAGGTTGGGAAAACAAAAGGGTCCGGAATGATCTCAGCAGCTTAATATTATTAATACCTTTTTTATTGAATTTGGATATGATAAATTGGCTTTTCATGCTATTTTGAAGAATTCACACATATATCAATGCATTTTATTACAAAAGTTGAATATAAATTACTATACTTAAGATAAGTTTAAACTTTCACTCTATGAGAAATAAAATATTAATTTGGTGGCATGAGTGATTTGTAGTAGCAATTCAGCACCTTTCACTAACTTCTTTCCTCACCATAATATACAATTAGAAGGATAGAATTATTTCATTATAAGTAGTAATATGTTGCAAAAAATCATTATTTACATTGCTTGTGAGGAGATTAAGTTTTCACTAAGGAAAGCTAATAAGCTTACGGCACATACTTGGTTTTATTAAACCATGTTATACTCAACCTTTCGGTTGATTGTGATGATTTGGTATGAAAATATATAAATTGGGGTGACTTCATCAAAGAATTGAGCGTCAAAATTATGATAGTAAGTTGTCTGACACAGGGAGAAAAACTGGGTGGATGAGTTTTAAAAAATCATGTACTTGCATATAATTATTTCTTGGGAAAGTTGAACAATGAAATTGAAATAATAATTGTTGGAATTGACAGGAGTCATCTCTTATAAGGGAAGTGAAGTTACTGATGCAGAAGCTTATAAAGCAAACCGAAGACCAGCAAAGCATCAATAAGGCTGCAAAGGAGCGACTTGAGTTGGACTGGAGTGACAAAGTGCAGGCACACCAAATTGACTCTAAGTCTACGGCCCTCAGAAATAATTCTACCAGCATATTGCATTACCCAGGGGCATGCCGAGTACCAGAGGGGTCTGTTATTAAATATTCACAGTTATTAAATTGACTTTTCTGTTATTTATCTGAACAATAAAGGTGCACTAATTATTAACTAAAGGGGGTTTTCCTGCTGCAATAATATGTATAGGCAATCTATGCCTGAAGGTTGGAAACACATGTCTGAGGAAAACCTTGCAATGGCTGAGAAAGAAAGATTAGCTTCAGCAGAGCTCCGTAAGCTGATTGATGTCCTTTTGACTGATGCATCTCGAGACCTTAGAACACAGAAAGATGCTGTGGATGTGGCACTAGCAGAGCGAATCTGTGAGACAGACCTTTGTAGAAAACAATTGGAAGAACATCTAGATGAAGTGAGTATGTATGGGAAACAATGATAAATTCTTTGTTTCCATTCGTAAATTCATTTGAGACTTGGTAATGGAGCACTATTAGTTAATCAAGTTTATTTTCCTATTATCAGTATGTTTTCATTTGTTTCTATATAAATAGTCCAATATTGATGATTTCCACGTGTCTTGACCATTTTAGCAATAAATACATAAAAAATTAATGTGTGCTACAATAAAACAAAAATAGCTGAATTTTTTTAATTTGGAGCAATTGGAAAAACATTATTCTCCAGTTCTGTAGTTGATTTTTGGCTTGTAATAATGCCTCTGTAATCTGAGGACCCAAATTGAAAGTTTGCTTGATGTCATGCATAGTACTTAAAGGCTGACACAAAAAAACTAATTTTTTGCTAATGTGCTGACATGCCCACCATATTAGCAATGAAACTATTCTCATATTTTGCCGCCAACAAAATCTGCATCCTAGTGAATGCACAGAAGAAAATAAAAAATGTGCCAATGGGGGAAATGTTTGCACAATTTTGGCATCATAAATATGATTTTCTCTAAACTGTGCCCTTGACCAATCAATCCACAACTCTATTACCATGCCTGTATCTTGCCACCATGACTGTGAAATCATGTGATGTGCATAGCCCATTGAGTGTGGAGTGTATGATCCAGATTGATCTAGGCATGAGCAAATACTAATACACTCATTTGTATATGATCCAAATGACATGTCTAAATTGATTGATCCAGGGAGAAATAGAATCAGTAATCTATAGTTAAATAGGATGCATGCAATAAGGTCTTTTGGGTTGACCAATTTAAGGCTTATGATCTCCAAAGATAACATGTCATTGATCCTTTTCTATGATTCACTCATCTTTGTGAGTTAAAACAGGCAGGATGTGATTTTGGTTGCATGAAATTTTCCATGTGATTTTAGAAATATGTAGAATGGTTTATAATTTTATCTCCTCTTCTCATCTAGTGGTCCATTTTCTAAAGTTGAAAATCAATTATCAAGTATTTGTGGTTTACTCAGCTGTAATTACTATAATTAGAATGGATTATTCTAATATTATCACATCAACACTTAATAGGTTAGGAGTTTCCTAATTTTTATAATGATTACCATTGTTTGTAAAGGACTTGTAATAAAGACCCAGTACTCAGCCTCATACCTACTTTTCCATCTCCTCTTTGATCCTTCATCTTGTATAATCTCATGTGTGAGCGAATCAGTGTTTGACGTGGAAGGGTTGGCAGTGTTTGCATGTGCAACACTGCTCTCAGAAAACGATATTTGTGCTTTTGCTCTATTTTGTGAAAGAGACCTTACTTAATCATCATGGTCAAATCTCTGATCAAATCTTGAGCATGAAATTCAAATTTGTTAACAGATACTGAGGAAAATTGGAGAAATGGAAAAACTCAGTGCAGACCTTCGGAAATGCATTTACCACCATGATGGGCCATTGAAAGTGGCACAGACAAGACTCCACAATCGACTGGTGAGGCCCAATGTGGAGTCATGCAGAGACAAGCCACAGTATGGGTGAGTGTATTTAACCATGCAGAAAAAAGCATTATATGTGGTTTCCAATCTCAAATGTTGAAATGTATTTGGCACTCTTTAACATTTTAGTAAAATTTATGGGCTCTGAGCTGTGCTATTTATGAAACATAGTTCATTCATTGGGTAAAAGGAGTTCAATTTTATTAGAATGTTTTGTTATGGAATTCTACATTTGATTTAAACTTCTGCAAAGGGATTAAATCAAGGTAGGAAAAACTGCTCTCATTATATCTACTGTCTCATGCTCATTTGTGTTTATGGAGGCACATCCAATTCCAAATGCACCCGAGTTGCACTAGCAATCACCTCCTGATGGACCTTTGGCTCGGGCTCTTTGGTAGTGAACTAACTAAGGAGGTCACCTATGCACTGGTAGTGGTGGCACATGTGGTGAACTCCACCAAACAACTACCATTCACAGTGCCACCCTAAATGACCTTGTGTAAATTATCATCCATTTTTCAAGACCATTAAAGATCATTCTGATATGAAAAGTCTTCTTCAGTGATGAAGGAGTCATTTGTGGTTTAGATTGCATGTGGTCATGTTAGCTATACAAGACTCCAAAGGCACTTCACCTGGAGGCAATCAAAAGCACAATATCTTCCTTCTTTGATTGCCTCCTCATCTAGCCTTGGTCAATGTGCTCACCACCCTTAACCAAGTATGGGCTGAATGCATTTTCCCTGAAAGCTGGCAATAATTAGACTTCTGCACTAATGGCCAAAAAGGTCAAGGGTGAATCTCATCCTTCCAGTTATTTACCAGTTTCCTTAAACAGCAACCTATTCCAACTGATGGAAGGAGTGGTGATGATGTCAAGTTTGGTGCCTCAAGCACCACAACTGTCTCTCCAATGTACAATGTGGTTTTTGATGAAGTGGATTGATGATTGACCACCTTCTGATAATTGAGAATATCATTTAAGAGATGTTCATTCTCAAACTTTGTGTCAATCTTTTTCAAAATGAAGGAGGACTATGGCTCTGAAAAAGACTACGAGGCTGTGCAGAAGTCAACAATTATGTAATTGCTACATAATTGTGGTTTTAGAAGTAATCTACCCTATTTACTTCTCACTTTTAAAGTAATTGCAGTTTTGGAGCGCTGTCCTTGTGCACGCTCTCTGTAAAATTTAGATATTGGTGATTGGAGCCGCTCAAGGCCTCATTCTTAGCTTTACCCTGTTTTCTACTGTCATGAAAATTGTATGAACTGCACAAAACACCCATGATGTTCTCTATTTTTTAAATCAAATTAGCAATAGATTGCAGGTGATCAATATTTTCATTACCTAGAGGCAAAATCAATTGATTTTGATTTACTTCCCAGTTTGGTTGCTTAGAAATGGCCTTTGTTTCTTCGAAGATCAAAAGAAATATATGTGCACTTTACAGGCAAAGGGCAATTTTTTAAGAATGCCTACATTCCAGAATGAAAAATTCATCAACTATGGATTCTATCCACATTGTATTTCATTTTCGGCATCATTCATCCATTTTATTCAGTACTGCTCCAATTTTATAATGATTTGATAATATATACATATATTTCATTTCTTCAGGTTGATCGATGAAGTGAAAACAATTGGAGATGCAATAACAGCACTAAGAGCAAGACTCCAGAACTCAGAAGATACCCTAACAGATCTGAAGGGTGTGAGGGCTCGGCTGGAGTACCAAATACTTGTGAAGCGCAAGACACTTAGCATTGATAGGGGAAGATGTCAAGTGATACGCTCCCATTACCCTTCAAGTGTAGAACTTACAGGCTATTGAAGAAAAATTTTCTCATTGAGGGATACAATTTTTCAGCTTCCTTTTGTGTGTTGCTTATAATTAAAAATTCAATTGTTCATTCCCCATTTCCTTTATATTCAATGGGTACCAAAAGTTAGCTTAATGTGACTTTTTGTTGCATTTTTGTCTTTAAAATGAACAATGCCTTCTTGTCATTTTGCCAATGATAGCAATGTAAATTTGAGTGTACTTTTTAACAGTAAATTGAGTGAAGAGTAATATTCATTCTGGAGAAAGAATTCATTAGGGAGGGTGTCAGGAAGAAGAATATTTACAAACCCACTATTCAAATTTAGCACAAGGTTCATCAAGGGTGTAGGTAGCGGTTTTTTGATAGGAATAAATTCAAGAAAGGGGTTAGTGGGAAAGCTTATAATGGTATGAATGCATTCACAGTGAACAGATATAGAGCAGGCTTTTCTAAAATCCCCTTTATAAATCTTTCAATATAATCACTGTAGGATTAGCACCATTATGAATGTGAATCATCACACAGCTGCCTCTCTCCCTCACTCACTCTGGGGTTTCTTTCCTTCCCTCTGTCCTCACTCCCTTCATCGACCATCCCCAAGTCCCATTCTCACCATAAATGTTGAATGTGCTGTTCCTTGGGAGCTGATGCACCTCTTGCTCCCAGATCAAAGAAGACTATCTTGGATCGGGGGTAAGTCATGTGCTTTCAGTGATGACCACTACAGTAAAAGGGAAGATCCAACCACCTGTAAAATAGATTAAAACCACTTGCAGAACCAATTCATGTCACCTCTATGAAAACGAGATAGCCAATACCGTAAATTTGATTGGCACTATGTGGTAAGGGGGGGAAATAAAACAAGGTTACAAGAAAGGGGAGAAATAGGGAAAACACACAGGTGACTTGGGGGTGTTGGAGAAACAGTGACCTATGTATACCTCAATCACACACAAAAGGCAAAATTAATAATAATAAATAAAACAAAATGACAACCACTCGATCACTATGGTGTGTTAAGGAATAACAGTCACTCTCATGAATCACATTCACACACACACTCAGGGTTAACAAGGATCCCTTCTATGTCAGTGACCCGTCAATCACAGCAAAATTATAAAACGGATGTAGCGAAATAGAAACGACTTACGTAAATACACGGTCACTCAATCACTCGGGTGTGTTAGACCTTTGTGAATCGCACACAATCACACGGTCAGGGTTTACAAGAATGCTTCCTATGCCATTGGCCCTTCAATCACACAGATGAATACAAAATTATAAATCGGATGAAAGAGCTAGCAATAGCTACCGCCCCCCAAGGTGTAATGCCTGACGGCAGTTCCGCGGGGAATCAGGCTTGGATATATAGAGGGTAGTTTTTACTTGGTACGGATCGCCGGGATTAACTCCGGCAGCGTTCCGACACATCCAGGAACCCGTGGTCATTCACTCTTGGGTGACTTTGAGACCAGTCCGAGCCCAATGTCGTACTTATTCTTGTGTGTGATGCAAGTACGTGCGTAAAGAGCATTTTCAATTCTCTCTTTAATAAAAAAACACAAACGCACACATACGCAGGCGCACGCGCACACACACACACACACACAAACCCGAAATCCCACCATACGGCGAACACATATTCATTCACATGGAGATAGATTTATGGAAAAGGGATCGGGATACATTCATAAAGGACGAACACAGGAGAGGTGGTGAAGGCGGAATCAAGCAGACCACAAGGGCAAAAATATTTCCTTTTCCGGGACTTGAACACCGGATCTTTCGACTTGCCGGGTTGATACTTTAACTACTTGAGCTGTCGAGGAAATGTAATTTACATTGAGATTTGCGATCTTTTAAGCAACCAAGTGCCCCGATTCTTTGGCCAAGAGATCTTAGTCTAGGGGTAGAGCGTTGGACTATTGACCGGAGGGCCCGGGTTTGATTCCCGGGTAAGCATCTCTTGGCACCTGCAGCTCCACCCAAGCAATATGATTTCTCGGGTACCAGGTCTTCCTGGGAAACCATATCCGGCATAGGGAAAGGAACTGGCCCCCTACCCTGATGTGTGAATTTCACACGCCGTATAGGACTTCGTAGGACTGGGTGAACACTATCATCACCCACCAAACCGACCTTCGGGTTGATTAGTGTGTTTTTTAATAGAGAGGAACACATAATAGAATCAGGATGTATTTGTCTTTCTCGTAGATTTCGAAAAGACGTTTGATTGAGATTTCTTGTAGAATCAATGAATTCATCGCAGAAGATAGGAATAGACTGGAAGGACAGGGGAGCTAACCTGGACATGTCTCAGACTGCTCAAATGCAATTGGTGGATGGAGAGTCCGGATGGGCAGTGCGAGGAAGAGGTGTAATGCAGGGTTGCCCATTGTCACGGGTGTTGTTCAACGCATATGTGGAGGAAATGATTAGAGGGGCATGGGAAGAACTGGAGGTAGGAATGAAAATGGGTTATGAATTCATAAAATCAGCTAGGTTAGCGGATGATTATGGTTCAGTAAGTCAGTCAGCCAAGGGCACAATTGAAAATCAGTTGCTTACGCATAGAATGAGAACCAATGAAAACAAAGGTTATGAGGTTTTTGAGAAAGAGGAGAGCTAATTTTAATAATAAAATAGGAGTTTGTTAACTTAGACCTGCTGAAAATATTTACCTATCTCGGAAGCGTTCTGGACCAACATTTTGAAAGTGGAAGGGAAATCACAAGACAAATTGAGTTATGCAAAGAATCATTTCCTAGGAGGGGAGAATTGATGACAGGATGTTTAGAAACGGTTCTTCAAAATCTAGACGTGGAACGCGTTTTTGTACCACTCGGAAATATGGTCATTGAAGGAAGGTGATAGACTAGATAGATAGATAGGTTGGACGCTAGTGAAATGCGGCTGTGGAGAAGGACAGAAGGAGAGAAATGGACGGAAAAACAATTGGAAACAAAAGAGGAGGTTCTAGGCATGACGTGAGAAGAGAGGGGATTGTTGGAAGAAATCCAAAGGAAACAGGAAAAGATGGATGGATACAGAGCATTTTGATTGGCGATGAGAGGTTGGAAATTACTTTTATAAAGAGAGGAGGGAGTTTTAGACCAACGAGGAAGGTGGAATGGGGCAGGCATATTGGCAGGAGGGACGGGAGGTAGGAAGTGCACGGCATTGAAGAGGGGCTTATTGTAGTGTCGGATATCAGGCTGTGCTTTGTTGGGAGAGGGGGGAATTCCTTGTTGCGCCATTGTTTAGAGTCTGCCCTTCCACAACCTACCTTCACCGGTTTTAGTAGTTTTTATGGGAGGCGACCAACAGCTAAGGTCATTTGTGCCATTATGAATAGAAGGGTGGAGGGAAACCCGGCGTTGGCATTAGCCTTCTCTTAACGAAAGGCGGCAAGGGGTCCGTAGCTTGACGGCCATTTGTAATAATACATGTCGCGTGCTAAATGTATAATAGACTGTTGTCAAGAGGTTGTTTCTCCTAGATGCCGGCACATGCCTTAACCCTCCCGAGCGCCGGAATCCGGTTTTCGCCGTGTTCTTCCCGTGTGCCCTTTCGGATCCTTCCATTCACTCAATCCGCTGGTGTTCGGCTCGCACCAGTAGTTAACAGTGTACGCGACCGATAGCTGAGGTAATTTGCGTAATTAAGAATGGGTGGGTAATGTGACAATGGTAGGAAGTTCAAAGAATGGAGAAAATGGGAGGAGAGAAGTACGGTGTCAGCATTAGCTTCAGAGAAGACACCTAGGGGGCTTTCCTTAAGATGCTTCTATATCTTAGCCAAATAAATCTCCCATCTGATGGACGGTTTAGTCGAAGTGCATTCCACATAGCATCCGGGAACGGATCGGCATGCCTGTGAAGAATTCTAGTACTGTGCTAACGTAATTACATCGTAAAACTGTTTGGAGGAACTGTAATTCGATCTTGTCACATATTTAGTTTGAGAGAAGAACTTCGATTTCTTAATATTGTCGAAAAAAGGTGTGCCTTAAATCATTTTGCTACGAGAGTGCATATGGTCCACCACAGATTCTCTCTGCCCCTTCCATTTGCCATGGCACATAGGGTTCGGAACTCGATGACATTTGCCCTGCAAAAGTGGCCCATGTGAACGAAAAGATTCTTCAGCGCTGTGGTAACAAAATTCAAACAACAGGGGTTTGTGTCTGTGATTAACTGTGTTAAGCTATATAAGTTGAAGATTTTTCTCAAGGGAAGAGATTCGCAAAAGAAATAGCAAGAAAAGAAGCGAAAGACACTGTTGTTACATGTTTTTATCTGAGGTATTTTGAGGATATGACACCTAATCTAAGGGACGGAGGTTAGCCACCGGGGAAGGCTTCCGGCGGGAATTCGTGGAGGGGCGGAGGCACGAGAGGCGGGAGAGGGAGCGAGCGAGTGGGGTGTGAGTGAATGGTATGCCCTTATCGGAGTCCAGGGGCCGCCGTTCCTCGGTGTATTCTCGACCTAGAATATCATACTTTCCATCTTTTAGGCGCATTTACTGTGTTCAAGGCATTTTGCACAACGTAAGTCTCAGGTTCGACCCCAAATCAATCGCATAAAATTCCATGCAAAATGAATGCAATAAATTTAATTTTTGCCGGTTGCAGAATTTATTTACTTCGCAATATTAAATGATCAACAATAATCGAGGTAAAATAATTAATAATAACCTCAATCGAGAGTATTGGCACAGGAAAGAAAATTAGTTGAAGTTTTAAAATTTTTCATCGAATTTGCTTTCGATTCGAAATTGCGGGAAGTTTTGCAAAGCATTCCAGAATTTCCTAAAACTCTTCGCAAGTTGAACAGCGTTCGCATGGCAACCCGTGGCATTGATGGAGAATGTATAGGGGCAAAAGCCCATAGGAAGCTATGAAGAAATCAATTAGAATTTATTATTCTACGCACTCCTTTGTTTAAATATTTATTTACTCTCGCCGATCGTTACCATGGCATTTCTTCTTTTTTATTTATATTTATTGTTATTACACCAGTTGAAATATACTGTAAGTTGTAATTGCAGCGTGAAATTTGAATTAAAAGTTAAAATGAAGTGGAAAACGGTTACGTTACTTAAAAGATACTAAAAAAATTTCAGCATAAGTGACGGCGGAACGAGAGTAGAAGGGGTTGGGTAACCCCAGCACCGCCAGAGTAATATTGCAGGCAAAGCACGCTATTCGATGATGCTATGAACATTTTTGGGACTAGGAGACCAAAGGCCCCGAAAAAACTGGAGCGACGGCACGGTAATTTTGGAGGTTTTTGATATGTCGCTCAGGGCGACAAGTAGAACAAATGAACAAAAATTCTATTTAATCTCATTTTTTTCAAGTTGAAGTCTAAAATTAGCCATAATTTCTAATTTTGTAAATTTCTCGCACATTGTTATCAAGAACAAAAATCGATGATAAAAACATGATTTTTAATTCAATGTCCTCCATTATGGCATTTATTTCGATCGCGTACGATTACTATCCCAACATTTAATTATGCAAAAAAATAAAATCTGCAGTCTATAAAAATGAACCATGAATGCCTCTTTTATGGAAGTTAATGTGAATATTCTGCACTCGAAACTGAGAACACAGGTGTGGAAAAATTATTTCATTATCTGCGGAGCGGCCAAATTTAATGATGTGCTAAGTCTTAAAAATGTTCAACTCCTGGGTCTTGAAAAAAACAGTATTGCAGAAAATTATAGCATTTAAAGGCAATCTTGTTTCAAAAGACTTGTAATTTTATCTTCTAATCTATCATTCATCTATGAAAACCCTCCAAAGATCAAGAATAAATTAATGACAATACTGATATGTGGAAAATGGATAGAAATGCACATGATGGACAAAGACAAGTTGTGTCAGGAATGTGGAATGTTTCAATGTGAACTATTAGGAATCATTCAGGCAGCCAAAGGATTGATTACAAGTCGTCCACAAGTGTCTGACATACCAATGGGTTGGTGTCCAGAGAAATGTGTAGTATTATTCCCAGTATTAGTGTTAACTTTGTTGATTGAGAATTTACTAAACACTCAAGAAACACAAAAGAATAAGGAAAGTAATTGTAAATTGATTCTGTGCTGGCGGATTTGAATAATCCATACGTATCCATCCAGAATTAGTGGTCACAATGGCAGACATAACGGCCTATGACACCTGATATTAAAATGGAGAGTAACCTAAACGTTGCGGTAATTATTAATACTTCATTTTCAAAACCACTTGATTTAATTTTTTTGAAATTCTATGGTGACTGAAATCCTAACGTCCCGCATCACCAGTCCTTGTGGCGGCAAATGTTGATATTAATAAAAAGTGGTTGTGCGTAAGTTCAAAGTCCACGTGGTAATGAATGCTATTGATGCTGGATAAAAAAACTATACGTTGAAATATAAATCAATGCCGTTGCTCAATAATATATCCAGGCATTATCTAGGTATATATATATATATATATATATATATATTTTATACGGCGTGTGAATATTCAAACATCAGGGTAAGGGGGCCAATTCCTTTCCCTGTATATATATACATAGTTATAATTTACCATTTCTGAAATAAATATTAGAATATAGTTTTTCTGTCTGATGACTTACTGCTGTTATTTATCAGAAGAAAATGGCGTGAGACGCGTTTCTCTGAGTTAATATGAAGAGGATTATTTATTTATAAAAATATGAAATGTCAAATGTAAAAAAAATGAGAATATGAAATTTGTCATTTTTCAAAGAAAGAGCGAAAGTGCATTTACAACCGTGGACAGGGCGTGCCAAAAAGGCCAAGAAGAGTACAATGAAACAGATCATAACCCAAGTTTGTTCATTATTCTTTCAGAACAAATGCATAGTTATTAATCATCAATCATTTATTTATGTGATTTCTAGCGAAATATACGAGCATGTATTGCTGGAAGTAATACGTTTATTGTAATCATCATAATTATTGAAATATATGCCTGGCATTTTATGAGCCAATCTTATAACATCATTGATATATATATATATATATATATATATATATATATATATATATATATATATATATATATATATAATATATATATATATATTATATATATAATATATATATATATATTATATATATAATATATATATATATATTATTAGGTAATATACCGGTTAAGGTAGGTTTTTGGATGGACACAACTATCAAATAAACATTTTGTAACTCCAAACAAAACCCAATGCAGCGGTCATATCCAATCGACAGCGATCCAAGTTGATTAAATAGCGTTGCAGACAAACCTTAATATCTCTAAGAGTGTTTCCTCCAATGGAGGCTTTGTCCCAAGATCCCTTCATTACCTTATCAACGAGACTCATTGGTTTCTTTGGTTGTCAAAAATCTTCCTATGACATTCAGTATAATTCTCCTATTAATTCTATCAAGTATTTCCTGGAAGTCAATGTAAAACATGTAAGTATTATATTCGTAACATTTCTCCATGGACTATTTTATTACGAACATAATCTTCACCTCTGGCTGGTCGAAAGCCACCACCTTGGTATTCGCCAATGAGTTTCCCAGCGTAGATGTTTGGTCATCTCTGTACCATAATAGAGAAGACACTGTGAATGGCATTTATAATGTTAAATTTTTTCTACTGTCCCTCTACACTGCAGTTTATTCCCTTCATAAAAATGGAGCAGATAAAACCTATGTTCCATTTTCTAAATATTTTTTCTCCCTCCCAAATTTTACGTATCAGGTCGAGTTTGTTCTTCATTGATTCTTTCCTCCATTACTGTTCAGCTGTGATTTGATCCTCCCCTGAGGCCCTCCCATTGCTCTGAAGATTCAGTGATTTGTCTATCTTCCCCATTTATGTTATAGCAACATCTGGGCCATCTGCATTCATGTACAGTAGCCATTCTCCTTATCTCCTACTTTTACAACACAGCTTCAAGGATCACCTGATTGCGTAGGCCCCTTTACCCAGAAAAATATACGCATTTTGAATTCTTCTCGATGGTGAAACCTGGTGCAGGATTGAAAATCCAAAATATAAGTTTAAAAATCTTTGAGTAATCGGCAGTATCACTCCGAAAGTTAATAGCCAAGAGATACTCCACTGAGAATTAAGATAAATACTTCACATTTCCACTTTTTATAGTGAGATATTTTCATTCAGTGTCACCGCTAGTTGAACTCTCTCAAATATTATAAAAGGGAGTCCGCTTTCATTTGCTAGGCTCAAAATGAAGCAGCACGCTCCTATGCTCCTTCAATGCAAACTGTGGGAGGATGAGAATGTGAGGAGAAAGCTATTTCATTTTACTCAGAACAGCATGCAAGCAAGAAATATCTGGATTCAAAGACATGGCGATGGTGAAGGAGACACTAGATAAACAGAGGAGTCATCCAACCAATCAAAATATAGATTTTGGATAAATAAGCATCCTATTGGGTTATGGACTGCGGAGTTATTTTATGCGATTCATTGGTAGAACCTCTTTGTAGTTTTCAGATAAGAGTAATTGGCAGAGACATTGTAGCGTTATCATAAAAGCTTTTTATAGTTTACAATGATATCCATTCCTGTAAATTTATTGGGATTTTGTGATAATTAAAAAAAATTGCGAAAATATAATAAAAATTGTTGACATTTGTAGTGCCAATATTGCTATTTTTCAAAAAATATTTTTTACTATGCGTTCCCTTTGCAAAGCTTTGTCCACGCTACTCGATAAAATATCTTCTTGAAATCCAAGAAATTCATTCTGACAGTATGCTTAAATCCTTTGCAATAAAATTCTCCCCACTGCGATAGCGTCACAAATTTCCCCTTGCTAAACAAAAATTGATTTTCGCCAATTCAGGAGTTTGCAATTTCATACAAACTTCTATCAATGAAGCTGCGTTTCACTAAAATTGATCCAACAGTCTTCTTCTTGCATGTCTACGTATTTTTCTGTCTTTATTGCATTTATTTCAACTTCATTAATACCTTTTCTACGTCATCATGTATGGTCGGTGCAGTTATTCAATTTCTATCATTTGGGAATTCTCTACCTTCCCTAAATAACCCTTCTACATTTACATATACGAGATTTCGCCATCTTCGCAAATTTATTTCCACCACATTTCCTAGGCCCTAATATGCTCCCCACTAGGTTTATTTTTTTTAGATTTCTATGCGGCCCTTCTCCATGGTCTTCCTCAATCACGTCTTCTCCTGAGGTTCCCAAATACGTTCCACGAATTCGCTATGTGACCTAAATAAACAAAGGTGAGTAACACTTCTCCAAATACTTTTCTCCTATTCGAACAATGAAACCTAACTTCTTGAGGTCCTACCCGCATATTCTTTTGCCGGACTGAAGAAATTCAAGTTTTCTCTGGGTAAAGTTGGAGTTAAATTTAAGAATATTATCGGACCTAACACCAGCCAAACACTAAAAGTTTGAAATTATTAGAAAAAACAGCGATAAATTATATTACCAGGTGATTTTTGCCACTGGTGTTGGCCAGCAGCAAATATCTTCTTTAACAGAGGAAGGAGACACTGGTCTGGGATTAGACTAATATTTCTCATTTAATCACTTTTAGTTTATCCGATTGGTTTTATTTTTGCTGACATGGTGTGGGCTCCCATTAAATCTCCATAATTCTACTTCAACCGTGTTTACGAGTCACTAGCACTATGATGGCTTATTTTTGGTCGGAGTAAGAAAATGTATATCCATAAGTCCCCGACGCAAATAAAATATCCACATTATCGGGAAAAGATGAAAATATCGACAGATTGAAAAAAAAAATCAAATCGATTGAAACATTGTTCAGTTTTTGGGCGTTCACAGAGAAATGGAAGGTCGAATTGTTCTCTACAATTGACTATCGACGCAAAAGTAAATTTCGGAGAGAACAGGTGATACCACCATTATTAATAATACCACTACTCTGGAGAAATACATGCAGGTGCACTTTTAATGGAATGTCAAAAATAAAACAGCAGTCGTCGTTGACAAATGTGAGCATATCAACAGAGTGCAAGCTTAGGGCGCTTATTTAATCGAAAGCCTGGCTACATTTTCTCTCCACTTCAATGATCTTCTTTTGCCCCTCGCGAGCGACCTCCTGGACCGCCGAGGGACGGAAGGGAGCGGCGGCGGCATCAGCAGGGAAGCGGGGGTGGCGGGCAGAGGGCGAGGTGCTGTCCCGCCTCACTGGTTGGGCGGCTTCAAGCAGCCCATCTCGGTGCACGACGCCCGCCCTCCCTCGTGACACACGCACGTGTTGCAGTCTTCTTTCCAAACGGTTCCGGGGACGCAGCGATCTGGAATTATTCGAGAGTTCTCGTTATGGATCATCGAGTGCCAAGTACGGCCGCGGTAATGGCTTTTAAGTTTGACGATTGAGCTCATGACTCACGGGATCTGGAGGTCCTCCTTATGCAACCCATCATAGTGCAGGCCGGCAGTCCTGTGCTTGTGCAGAAGCAACTGTTGCAGTCCTCCTTCCATCTGGCCCCAGGGGAGCATGCTGCGCGATAAAGATTTCAGGATATAAACATCATGTGCCTAATTGATTCATGGAGCTAAACCCTACTCATATCACCTCCGATGCAAACTAAATAATTGCTTGAACTTCATAACCTCGAGACATTCTAATGAGAAAATATTGCATTTCTTTGCAAAAATGATGTGCTCAATGTTAATTTTTTTAATAGTAGCGAGCATTAGGTGAAAACAGATTCTAGGAAGGCCTTCGGCCGTACATAGACGTAATCATGATTTGCCGAGTCAAATTCATTCGTACTGCGAATATTCTCGCGAAGCCAACCCAACAAATCTCATCAGCAAGAATCTTAATAATGGCGATAGATGCCCTGTGATAATTAATGGCACGTTTAATGTGTCACGGACATAAAAAAAATTCATGAGACTCTTTGGGTATATTTCTGTAGAGGATGCAGTCTGCGGAATTGACGTAACACAATATTCGAGGAAGAGAAAGACGGAATCCAAGAATAGTGGGAAAAATTGCATCTATTTTGAGTGAGCCGGTATAGTTAACCTCTTATGTGGCCATGAGAAAAAACAGTGAAGTGCTTAATTAGTAAGTTTGATGAAGTTGGCAGAATAAAAATGGCGAAGAAAGTACAGAAAAACAGCTACAAACAGAAAATGGCACTAGAAAACAATAGTCAAACCAATCCTTGGATTGATGGCTCGTCCCAATTAAATGGGGAAAGTTGCTCTAGGGGGAGAAGGATACTAGTTTACATTTAAGGATTAAAGACCTAAAATAAGCTTTCAAATTACAAATCCGGTAGTCATAAAACCGAAGGGATCACGAACATAAGATTAGAGAGATAGACTGCAGGACTGACAGGCTTAAAATGTCATTTTTTCCAAGAACGATAAGGGACCAGAATGATTGTAGTCGAAATTCCCCAGGAGTTAGTTCATTACAATAAGTATTAACGTACAGGTTAGGGACTGCGCGAGGATATGTATGTATATAAATGTTTGTGTATGTACATAAATGTATGTATATGAAAAAAAATATATTGATATATATGTGTATATGCATGTATGTATATATATATATTTTTTTTTTCTTACAGGTTTCCCCCACCTTTCCTCACCTATTTGATAACCCTAACCCCCTCATCCCTTACCCTTCCCTCATGGTGCTACACCCCCTGCCACACACCTTTTTTGGTGGCTCGCAGGGTATTTATGTAGATGTAGATGTAGAAAACAGGAATTCATAAATTACCCACTAAAATTCCTTTATTTAGACTTCATGTTTAACATTCGTTATCAAAACGTTGCTATAAATTGATGCTTCAAGTTTTATAGAGGAACGAGTTCTAATCCTCCATTGGAATCCCGATCCACATCCTGTGAAATAAGACTCACCGGGTGATATTTGTCGTTTTTCTCTCGGACTGCACGCCATTCTGGTGCAAGCCACTTGGCGAGTTCTACTGCAAAAGCAAATATTGCAGTCTTCCTTCCATTGGGTTCCTGGTGTACACTCTGTACGGTTCAAATGATTAAATAAAGAACATGTTATTATTTATATTTACTCAAGGTAGAGAACTTTTCCAAAACATGTTTATAATAAATATAGTAAGCTTAATGCCGTCCCTAGAGTCGTGTGCGGATGAGAATTTTCAAAACACTTGAGAAGTACGGTGGATAATTGGGGGCAGTAACGGGTAAAGTTATGACACCTATTTCATTTGTTAACTTAGATGAAGATCAGATGAAAATAAAATATGAATTTCGAATATAACGGGAAGGCCTTAAAATAAATCAAGTCTTCAAAAAGGCGACGTGTAACTTGGGTGGCTTGGATGGCAGAATTCACTATGACTAAGTATTAAAAAAACGCTGAAAGGCAGTTGTAATTCGTAAATAATCGAGGAGTATTTTACGTTTTAACAAATAAAGCCCTCACGGGAGTCAATTAAGTAATGGAAAAAATACATGATTTGAAAATTTAAGTCTTAGGATCAAACGGAAGGTTATCCTTATTAAAACATTTTTTGAGGAAGAGTTATGCCAGACTCCTTGAGGAATCTTATTCCTGATGCCGAGTAAGGGTTAAGCAGGGTACAACAATGAGTTTAGTTTCTCTCCCGGCAAGATTTTATTACGGAGCCTTCTCAAAAGACGAGAAGAAACCTTGTCAGAGGAAACGAATGCATTTTCTCTGATGAGAAGACAGGACAGATGTCAACATACCAAGAACGAGAAAATTTAGGGTAAGTGATTTTGTAGAAAGACATATCCTCCTATTCTGACAAATTTATCTTTAGATTTTAACAACTATTCGCTAGTATTATTGCATATCCATTATATATTTAATTAGGTTTACAATTGAAATTAATGAAGGTTATGCGAGTGCCGAATAACTTCGAAAAAGTAACTACAGAAGTAAGGTGATAATTTTGTACCCACGATCCCAAATCTGTCTTCGTTTTTGTTTCGCGGGATTTCGAGAAGAGATGGGGAGAGGGAGGGATAAACATAAGGAGGGATTTGCATTTGATAGGATAAATTACTTGCTCGAAACTTGTACCCTGATACAGACTCCACATTTAAGAGATGCGAAAGGAGATTCGGGATATGTGGTGATAGGCACGATAAAGAAGAGCTGCTCCTTAAAATGCTTGAGTTAACTAGCACCCGAGAAAGTGGTGGGAAGTTACCTGTCCTAACTTGTGATACAGTTAGGAGAACCATGGCGGTGGAGAGGAGTAAAGTCTCGCGGAACTTCATGGCGTTGCTCGCGGGGGGTGACGCTTTCTCGAAAGCCAATTCCCAAGTGCCTGCAGACTGCACGGAGGTCGTGACTACACTGTCTCATCCGCTGTCTCTCTTATCTCAACTCTCTTGACCCGCCAGTGGTGAGCGCCGGATTTCCTTTCACGTGTGGTCGCACTGAGTCTCACCGACTTGAAAGTTGTAATTACCCCAAGTCGTAATCACTCGGTATTGTCCAAATGGCTGTTCTCCATCCATCCACTATTTTTATTTATTTTTTTGTTTTAAACATTTGGATATAAGAACAATTATTAGAGGGGCGAGTCAGCGGTAAATAGATTCTCAAAATTAAGGCAACTTTAATTAAATTTCAAGAAACTGTAACAGTAACTTTAACGGAGTCACCCGCTATGTGTGCATTATAATGCAACCATTTCAGAGAGTAAAAATCATTCGCCTTGACCGGGATTCGAACCCGGATCCCTCGATATCCGGCCGAGTGCTTTAACCATTTAAGCTACCGAGACGTCCTCTTACAATCTGAAATTTTGGGGCTTTAAAGGAACAAGATGTTATGACGAAATACCGTACATACAATGTCACAGGCATTCGTAGTCGTGCGCGACGCACCACATCGTGGACTGTGGCGCGTCGCGCACGACTACGAATGCCTGTGACATTGTATGTACGGTATTTCGTCATAACATCTTGTTCCTTTAAAGCCCCAAAATTTCAGATTGTAAGGGGACGTCTCGGTAGCTTAAATGGTTAAAGCACTCGCCCGGATATCGAGGGATCCGGGTTCGAATCCCGGTCAAGGCGAATGATTTTAACTCTCTGAAATGGTTGCAACTTTAATTGTTTAATTAAAACAATTCACGTAAACGTCATTAGTGACGCAGATGTCTTTTAAAATAAATTACAATTTTCGAAAAAAATTAAAATAGAAAACTGAAACGTTTTCGTTAGTTGAATGAAATATAGTATATACGTTCAGACATTATTATCTTTTCTTGTGGAACAATATTCACGTATTATTGTAGCGTAAACAAAGAACAACTCAGCCATTTTTATTCTAATACTTAATTTTTCTGTCCTGTACACATTTGTCATCTCATTCCTCACCAAATTTTGGAGGAGTCACTCTTACGACTTCACTTTTGGTTTTCATATGCATCAGGCCAACTCTTCGTGGTAGGTAAAATGCAGGTCGTTCTGATGTGATCTTGAAAATATTCCTTAACAAGTGTACTTCTTCTTGAAGAACGAGCACCTTCTTTGTTCCCCGCTATTAACGGGTTGATTGCTGCTCCGTCGGGAATGGAAACATTGTCCATCGACTGGTGTTCTCCAGATCTGTATAGACCACCATTGGCACGATAATAAAAATTATTGTTGACTATACGTCTCTCATCATTCCCTAAAATTAGGGAGAATGAACGTTCAACAATAATTTTTAAGACGTTGAACAAGATGCACAGCAATGAATCCACGTAATGCCCCCAAATCTAGCCCTGAAGTTATTCCGCAGGACAAAATATCCGCCTGCATGACCGAAGGTCATAGGTTCAAGTTTCGCCCATAGTTTCGGAGGGATCTCTTCCTCTCTCTGGGGGTTCAAGTCTTAGGATACCCAATGACAAGTCAGGAATGGTTTATATAGATCCCCGGAAATCTCATCCTAATTAGCGCTTACTTTCAATGAAAACTAGATGTGTCAGTAAAAATAACGGAATAAAACAATAAAAAATATGCATAATTGGAAATGAAATTAAAAATTGGCAAAAAATTTTTAAAAAATGAAAACAATTTGTTTACGCTACAATAATACGTGAAAAAATTATATATAAAAAAATAATAAAAGTTGTGAGTCACATGTTTGCTTTCCTGACATGCTTATGCATGCTGCTGGGCAATCGATATCTGAGAGATGCGCCTCCCTGAAACATTGACCACATGATATTTTTGGCAGTCAATGAACAAGTGAACTTGTTCACTCAATTTCTGTTCAGTTTATGAGTAGTAATATTCTCTCTTGTGAGAATATGTATCTCTCCGCTATTTATTTCATCATATTTATCGGACACTCCGTCATTGATGATATAATAAAATCAATGAAATTAATTGACCGTTATAACAGCCGTATTTCATTTCTATGAGTGAATCATGAACCTTACATACATGACATTTTTACACGCTGTGCCATTTCCATTCGATAGGGACATATTCTTATGATGTCGGCTAGGTTGTTTTCAGAGACGGTATTGAAGCTGGCTGGCATGCTCCTTCAATAGCCGCTCCCACCTATGAGAAAGCTGCATCTGTCCCTTACTTAAGTATCTCGACAAATCAATCAACTATATGTACAAGGCTTTCTTCGGATTGGTTCACAAGCAGCCCTCCAGGCAACTTCTACACATCCCCTTCCGCCGTCGTCAAGTACGAAGTCAAGGGGACTTTTAAGTGCTTCCCTGTCGAGGAGAGGGAAGTGAATGCTACGTTTTCAAGCGCTCATTAGTCGCTCATCCAGGCCTAGAGCTTCATATTTTTTTCGTGTCGCATGCTATTCCCACAGCGTTTTTCGATTTAAATTTATTTTATAGCTATTTTCTATTCCGCAGTCAACTTTTCCAAATTATACGTTAGCTATCATCGTCGATATCTTCTTTCTATTCCATATCCACACTCGTTGGTCTTTCATCTTTTTCATATTGTTCTCTATTTATCCTCTCCATCTGGTCAGAACCTCTTCTGGTTCGATTAATATTTAATCCGTCGCATCTTTTAGATCGTAAATGGATTCAACCAAAGAGATCCTTCGGTCAGCTTTCTGTGAAGCACCACCCACTTCATCATGTCTTTTGCGTACGGCATCCTTGAACTGCTCCTTCGAAGCTTACGTCATTCCTTTGCCCCGTTAATTTACTTTCTCAGTTTTATTCTATGGTGTATACATTCCTTGCATTATGTGTTCACATTATTCCATTTTAATTAAGTTAACCACACCCTATCCATCTATCCGTCCAATATTTCCTGCCATCCACCTCGCACAGGCCTTGACATAAATTGTCAGGACTGTAAGCAACACATCAAATGTTTGGAGAAAACAAGTTAATTTCCAAGAAAAGGAAAGGGATCACTTGGTAAAACGTAAGACTTAGAAGATTTTTGTGGGTTTTAAGAGCGTGGCTATTGTCTTCATGCATCCACTTTCTTTCCTGCGGTTTCCTTTCCCCTACACTTCAAATAAAAGTTAAAACTGTGACCGCAGACGGAGCTAAATATTTTCCAAAACACTAGTGCATCTTTCACCAACGCAGCGGCGGTAGATTACGAAAAATATGGCTCAAATAACTCGGGAAAATATGACTCAGGAAACTATCTGAAACGTTTCATTGATCCTCTAACGTTCTCCAATTTGTGGTACATGGATTGAATTTTATTCTTTATGGCAATTATCATCATGCCAACCACCTTGAAGCCCCGAGCACCTTTTTCTCTTTCGAACTTTAGGTTGAATCTTAGGATTACGGAAAAAATAGATATATTTTATTGTTTCAGACTTCACTTCGTGGAAGTATTTAATATCCATACCAAAAAGAAAGACTTGTACTTTTCCACAGATTTTATTATATGGTACAACGCGTTTCACCGACTTGCAGCACCATCAGGTACAAATTTGCTAAACAGACAGTGACAGAATATATACCCTCATGACAGAGTGGGGGAGGGAAGGGGTGGAAGGGCCTGCGAGGATTGGGGGCTCTCAGGTGCATTGAGGGGTTGGTTTGACTATTTCCAGGCTAGTTTCTCGGAGAGGAGTGGGGAGGGGTATCCTCATTAGTCTCAAGCACTCACACTCAATCAGGACTTACGAGAGGTTTCCCTCTACGCCAGTGGTCCGACAGTCACACGTATAATGTAATAATAAAATAAAAAATTATATAACTAATAAATGAAAAATACTCATGCACTCTCTAGCTTGGATGTACTATGTAGCATTGATCCTTGCTAGTTTCAAGCACTCTCAAACGATTTAGAGAACACATGGCTAGCTACAGACTAGGTCATACCGAAAGATCGGCGGTTGCGGAACATATGCATAAACACTCCCACAAAATTGATTTGAAAAATTTAAAACTCATAGACAAAGCACTGAACTACTTATTAGACTATTACGAAAGTATCCACATCCATTGGGCCAAAAATAAACTCATGAACCATGACCATGGCCCCATCTCATCATCCTTAATCTCCCTAACAAAACACCAGAACCTTTCCACTCGGAAAAATCACCACCAATGACTAGGCCCCCATTGTCCCCATCCCTAATTGACCATTCCCCACACCCCCCCTCATTCTAACTGACTTTTCACCACATATCTCCCCCCCCCCCCTTTTTTGACCGTTACTCCACACACAGTGTATACAAGTCACCACACATGAGACGGGATCATTCCTTCTCTGAAGAGGACTACTTTGCAGTCGAAACACCCTATATATCCCTTCCCCCATCCGATAACCCTATCAAATTAAAAACGATGGAAATGGCATTTATATGGTTTTGCAAAGCCTATCAACATCCAGGTCTCAATGCCATTCACTAATTATAGAGGGTTGAAGTGGATAGATGTGGAATTGTTTCATACGGAATAGTAGGATAATTTGTTCATCCACTTGTATTGTGTTATTCTTGTCCTGAGTTTTGACTTTTTAAGTCCTGATGACGACTTTGCAAGTTGACACCTGGGTCGTGGATGTTGTAGTATCTATGGATAAACTAATTGTTTTCTTTTCCGTTTGTGAATAATTTCCACATCCTCCCTCTCACTCCTATCCTATCTCCGTCCCCTCTGGCCTCCCTTCTCCCTTTCTCCTTCCACAACCCTTTCTTTCATCCTTCCCCCACCACCCATTCACCCCTTCCCACATCCCCTTCTCTCTCTCTCTCGCACATATATTACCTCCCGCAGTTCAACAGTCAGTCCTAGCGAATCTTCTGATGAGGACGAAGCTCAATTCCTGGGATACATGGGAGAAATATGTGGGAGGCAGGAATGGGAAGGAAAAGACATGTATTGTTTAAGAAAAAGGGGAGATGTGGGCTATGTTGGAAAGAGGATGGATTGTGGATGGTTAACGGGGTTGATGTGGAAGAAGCGGAGTGGAAGAGTGGAGGGGTTAAATGGGAGAGGAAAGACATAAGTAACAAATACACTTATTCTAAGGACAAGGAACTTTAAAAAGGCTTCATATTTTCTTTCAAAAAACATTTTGTTAATCTTTTGTATGTGGATATACAATGAACGTAGCTACGGTTGTGAATCGATGAAAACGAGGTAGCAAGACCATAAACTTGATTGGCACTGAGTGGTGAGGGGGGGGGGAATAAAACAAGAAATAGGGAACACACAAAGGTCACTTGTGTGTGTTTGAGAAACAGTGACCCACGTTTTCCTCAATCACACACAAAAGGCAAAATTAATAATAAAAAATAAAACAAAATGACAACCACTTGATCACTATGGTGTGTTAAGGAATAGCAGTCACTCTCATGAATCACATTCTCACACACACACACACACACTCAGGGTCCGCAAGGGTCCCCCCTATGCCAGTGAGTCGTCAATTGCACAAATAAATGCAAAATTATGAAACGGATGTAGTGAAACAGAAATGACTTATGTAAACACACAGTCACTCAATCACTCGGGTGTGTTAGACCTTTGTGAATCGCACACAATCACATGGTCAGGGTTTACAAGGACGCCTCCTATGCTATTGGCCCTTCAATCTCACAGATGAATACAAAATTATAAAACGGATGTATGCACGCTCTCGCTCATTCACTCAATCACCTTGTTTGAAAACAAGGACCTTTGCGATTCCCAATTACTCACATGTTCAGGGTTTACCAGGATTCCTCCCATGCCAGGGACCCACCAATCACGCAGAAATATAGAAGGAATTACATAAACACACAATCACTCGGGTGTATCAACCCTATGTGAATCATTTTCTGTATGATTAGTGGATCCCTGGCATAGAAGGAATCCTTGCAAACCCTGAACATGTGAGTAATTGGGAATCGCAAAGGTCCTTGTTTTCAAACAAGGTGATTGAGTGAATGAGCAAGAGCGTGCATACAGTGTGCCCGAAGAAACCATTGATGCATTCAAAAACCATGTTTTGGAGGTACCCTAATCGGAGTGGAAAAAGTATTAAAAAAAACGGTTCGAGTGCATGCAAAAGTGTAGTGATTATCATGGAGAATGCTTCAAAAAACAATAGAGTCATTTTGTACAACAAATTACTGTCTTTTCATTATTAGGCTGAAAATATAAATAGCACCCTCATCAAATAACCACTATCCTTGTAAAGCAAAACTGACATCAGCACATTAGATACAGAAGTGTATCAAACCAGTTAGAATAGGGACTTGGAATTTAGGAAAATTAGAAAATATGAAGAAAGGGATGGAGAGAATATATATATGCCCTAACCTTATCACCACTTTCTTCCCCGGAACCACAAAATTAAACATATAATCTGTGAACTCTTCCCAATTATTAACAATAGTGAATCCACATAACTTTTATTCCCACATTGTGCTTCCATTTCGTTTAAACACCTGTCAAACTTGCAAGACATCTTCAAGTCGACAAAACCACCTGTGAGCACCCCTGTCTCTTCCCCGCCCCTGTCTGCACCATGCAACCGCCCACGCTGTAAATGCTGCCATCTCCTAAGACCCTCCACCTCCCTTAATACCAACTCCCAACCCAACACCACCTACACCTCAAAAACATTATATATCGCCTCTCCTGTAACTTCTGCCCTGCATTCTACGTGGGTGAATGCACGACCACCCTTTCCCTCCACATGAATAACCACCGCTATTCCGCCAAATATCCCACCTTCCTTAATTATCCCATCCCTACTTACACTGATTCCCACAACCAATCTTTTGATGACTGCTTCTCTGTTTCGGTAATTGAAACCTTTCCCAAATCTGCAAGTACCAAAGAGGTGAGAACCCACGAGATGGTGCATATCTGGGTGCTCCAGTCATTTGAACCCTCCGGGCTGAACCAAGCCCACTGAATGCATCCAATTTAGGATATATTGTTAAGTACTTACATGATTTTTTATGTGAAAAGATGACTCGGATGATGAATAGGGCCTGGATCCTAAATTAGGCCATGATCGTGGAGTATCTTTGTACCTGGAGATAGCTAGTTCTAAAGTAGCTGGAGATAGTTCTTTTTTTGATTTTTGGTATGAAAGGATGACTCTGGTGATGAATAGTGGGCCCTGGATCCATAACTAGGCCATTACTAATGGTAAAGGCCTAGTTAAGGTTCCAGGGCCCACTTCATCACCAGATTCATCCTTTCACACCAAAAATAAAAAAAAGACAGAACAGTACCTCCTAAACTAATGGCCTAGGGTGACTAATAGTGGGCCCTGGCTCCTAAAAAATGCCATCAGCTTGAGGTATCTGTGTAACTGGTTATAGAGGAAGGAGTGCCAAGTGTTTATGGTGTTTAAAAAAAAAATGTTCCTGTTTAGGAGATATGTGTATATTCTTGGATAAACCGCTGAGTTACCCTTTTATTATGGGCCAAGTCCAGTGTCTTGTCGTGGTCACAGTTGGTGGGCCCTGGATCTTAAACTAGGCCATGAACATGGGGTATCTGTGTACTTCATGATAGAGGAAGGAGTGTTGAGAGTTTATGGTGATTTTCAAGGTAAAAAACATTCTAGTTTAGGACATATTGTGTAAAACGTTTTCCTTTTGGTATGAAAGACGACTTGCCGTTTGGGCTTACTTAAGCTTACTCATATTTCTTGAGCCGTCTGTCATATACTACGTAATTAATACCGGTATTGCAATTGATAGTGATTATAGGGAGTATTACTGAATGTATTTGATCTAATTATAGATAGATTAATGCAGTGAGATAGGAGATTTATTTCTTTACTTCATCCTAAAATATGTACGTTGTTATGTCTGAAAAATCCAAGTCTTACCGACCGGTAGTCAGTCGTGGGCCTTGCTCAGTTAACTAAATGACATACGAATTTATTTAAAAATGATTTTCAAATACGCGTTATCATAGGACTTAACCGCTGTCATGGAGTGTCGCAGTTCATCAAAGATGTTTGGTTATTTTAGATAATTGAATCGAAACAAATTATACCTTTTTATTTGATTGATGAAGGTCCTATTAACTTGAAATGGATTTTTTTAAATACACCGCCGTTGAATATCGCGTTTCAGAATTTTGTTTACAAATGGTGGTGGTTTCGGACGGTCACTGGTAACGCATTTGTAAAAATGCCTTTAGAAAGTGAAGAGAAGGTCACTGATGTAATTATTAAACATTCTGGAATACTTCTTAGCGAGGAAAAGAAGAAAAGAAAAGCTGCACTTGAGGATATACGAAGAGAATTATTTGAAAATGACGTTTGTCGCTTGGTTTCTGAAGACCTAGACAAAATATATACAGAGATCCAGAGAAATTTGTTGAAGTGCTTGAGTGATACTTCAGAGATATGCAGGGAGGTTTCTGTCTTGATTGTCAACAGTATAATATCCTCACTCCCTGCCCATGAGAAATATCTGATACCCTTATTCCCAATCCTAGTGCAAAGAATTGGAGGTCAAGAAATACTGGAGCCATCAGAGGAAGTTAGATTGTCCACTGTTGTGCTTTTGAGAACTATTATAAACAAATATGGTTCGTTGTTAAATCCTTACTTGAACGAAATCGTTCTGATATTGAGTAAAACTCTTCTAGATCCCTATCCCGCGGTTAAAAGGGAGAGTTGTGAATGCACATCCTGTGCTGCAACACTCCTGTGTAAGCAATTTCACATGCAGTCGGAAACACTGGTGCAGCCTCTTTTGAAAGTGATTACGCATCAACACTTCAAAGCTAGAGTTGCTGGTGTAAAGGCCATTGGTGATGTTATCCTCTATGGAAATAGTAAAAGCATTGATGATGTGATTGGCCCACTAGCAGAACGTCTTTTTGATCAAAGTGTGCCCGTGCGTGTGGCTGTGGCGCAGATAGTTGGGAATTGGCTCATTAATTATCCAGACAGATACTCTTTTTTCCATAAGTTCATACCCATCATTTTAACGTGGTATGCAATTTCTCCGATGTTTTAAGTGATCGTGTCGAAATAAACTGACTTGTCTTTTTCTTAAAGTTTTACTGCACTTCTAATTTATTTTCTAAATGCCTATTTATTTTTATTCTTTTGTAGCCTGATGGATAACATGCCTGAGGTAAGGGAGTTGGCACAAGACTACTGGAAGAGGGCAGGCAACCAATACGAAATCGAAAACGAAAATGAACTCAAAGATGTCAAAGACTTCATCACATCCCCTCCTAAACACTACCCACGTACAGGTAGATGCGCATTTATTCCTCGTTGGTGTAAGTTGATGAGACCATGTGGTCAGACTTGACATCCTTTTATTTTCGTCTTATCCACAGAAAGACCTAACTTAGGATGCCGAACATTAGTAAAAAATAATTTAAGCAAAATACTTCCTGCGCTGGTGAAAGAATTAGATGACTGGAATGCTGAGGTATGTACCATTCATCGGTTTACGAATGTAAGTGTTTAAGGATTGTGAATGTAAGACTTAATATTTTTCTCTTTTCATGTAAGATCCGGCTCAAATCAGCCTGTCTACTGTATCAGTTGCTTTTACACTCGGAAAGTGCTATGACCCTTAATGTGGATAGAATACTTAATGGAATGTATGTTGCTGCTGGTGATGAAGAAAAGCAAATTGTTGCGGAGGTATGTCCACTATGGTTAACGCTGGTTGATCGATTTGAACTGTAATCTTGGGTGAAAATGATGGCTAATTAAAATGAAACCATAGTTATAAGATTATTATTAACTAGGATTAAACTTTGGTCTTGACTGAAAATTGATGCAGGTCAGAAAAACTTAACTCGTATCACTTCTCTGTGAGCTGCCACACTCTGATACTCCAAAGGATATCCGAAGTACATTTTTTCTTTGTCTATATATTCTTCTTCAAACCTAGTTTTTACCACTTTGGGATTAATGTCATCTTTTCTCTATTTTAATCCCCTTAACTTGTCAAACCCTGCTAGGTTAACTCCAAGGCAGGTTGTAGATTCCTCTGTTCCTGAAATCTGCTGTTTTGATGAAATACCAGCCATAAGCTTCACCCTTTCTGAAGCTGACCTTGAAGATTTATCTATGTTGGAGGGTGTTAACAGTATGGCATGAACTGTCGAGGTATTAATTGAAAATGAGGGTCACAATAATTCCTTAGGTGTCAAGAAAATTCAGAAGTCTTGTCCTGAACGTTTTTGTGATAATCATAACTAATCCCAACCAATTTTTTATTGTTTATGTAATTTTACTAGGGATGATTAAGAAAACCTTGATTGATATTGTAACAGTTTCTCCCAGTAGTTTTCATGGAAACAATGCTAACATTTATAACTTTATGGATAAACAAGATGTTTCTGTGGAACAGGATTTTCTATTGTTTTTAAAGGTGCAAGGCGTTTTCTGATGCAGGGTGAATGGAAACAGTTTAAATTGATAATTAAAGTACTTATAAATCGCAAAGGAAACTCATAAGAATCAAATAGTCTGAATAAAATTCCTTACTATTGTTTTGTAGATTTCGAAAAAGCATTTGATAGGGTGTATTGGGAAAAATTAATGCGTGCATTGCAGAGAATAGGAATGGATTGGAGGGACAGGAGACTGATCCGCAACCTGTACATGTCTCAGACTGCTCAGTTGCGAGTGGGGAACGGAGAGTTAGGAAGAGGTGTAAGGCAGGGTTGTCCATTGTCACCGGTGCTGTTCAACGTATATGTCAAGAAAATGATTAAAGAGGCATGGGAAGAACTGGAGGTAGGAATGAAAGTTGGAGGGGAATTCGTAAAATCCGTTAGGTTTGCTGATGACCAAGCATTAGTTGCTCAGTTAGCCAAGGGGTTGCAAACATTGCTGAGTGAATTGGAGGTTCAGTGCGATAAATATGGGATGAGAATCAATATTAATAAAACAAAGGTTATGCGATTTTCCAGAAAGAAAAAGGCTAAGCTAAATATTAAAATAGGCGGGGAAAAAATAGAGCAGGTAGAACAGTTTACATATCTCGGAAGTGTTTTGAACCAATACGTTCAAAGTGGTAGGGATGTAAGGAGAAGAATTGCGCTAGGCAAGGAGGCCTTCTCAAGGAGGAGGGAGTTGATGACGGGGACGTTGAGTAGGGAGGTTAAGAAAAGACTCGTAAAAACTCTAATATGGAGCGTAGCTATGTACGGCGCGGAAATTTGGACACTGAAGCAGGAGGATCGACGTAGATTGGAGGCTTTTGAAGTGTGGGTGTGGAAAAGAATGGAGAAGGTGAAATGGACCCAAAGGAAAACAAATGAGGAAGTACTGGAGATGGTGGTTGAGGAGAGGGGTTTGTTGAGAGAAATCCTATGGAGGCAGGAAAAATGGATGAAAGGCGTATTGAGCGGTAGTGGAATGTTGAAGAGGGTAATAGAGGGAAGAATGTTGGGAAAGTGAGGAAAGGGTAGGAACAGGATAGGGATGTTGGATGGGATGAAGGGAGGAAAGAAGTACACAGAGATGAAGAGGGACCTGATGTAGATGAGGTTGCTGGATTGGGTTTTGTTTGGAGTTAAAAAATGTTTATTTGATAGTTGTGTCCATCCAAAAACCTACCTTAACCGATAGAATACCTAATAATAATAATAATAATATCTACTTACGTTCCTAGGTAATATTCTGGAATTTTCTGATAATAAGTTGTTAGCAGTCATATGAAAAAATGTGATGCTATGAATAATTTATTCAAAGTTTATGTAAACTGTGGGTTGTGGTAGTCCAGGAGTAGATCATTGGACTACTGACCAAAGGGCCCGGGTTCGATTCCCTGGCAAGTCTCACCGGTGGCTCCTGCAGCTCCACCCAAGCTATGTGATTTTTCGGGTACCAGATCTTCCCATAGGGAAACCATAGCCGGCACAGGGAAAGGAACTGGCCCCCTTACCCTGATGTGTGAATTTCATGTGCTGTATAGGGCTTATTACTGGGTGAACTCTACCGTCACCTACCAAACTGACCTTCGGATTGATTACTGTGTTTATGGTTTATGTGCAAAACATCGACTTAAAATGTGTTCATAATTTCAATCTAGTGTGATTTCTTTAATCTTTCTTGGCTCCTTTCTGAAAATTTTGTGCTGACTTCCACTTTCAGTTTGTCACATGTGTGTCCATAATGATGGGAAACTTATTGAGATGGTTTCCTGTTGCCTTTCTCAATAGTCGACATGAAGATGCCCTTGTGGCTGTGACACTAGATGAGGTGTCCTCAGGGAAAGATTTCCTGGATACTGAGGCAACATCAGTTTGAAAGGAACCAGAAACCACTGAAAAAACTTGAAAATCATTTGGTGAGAGTGTAGGACCACTCTAAGCCTTAATACATCAAGAGTTTACAGCATCCGATGAAGATGCAAGGGGAATGCATCTGGGAAACCCCTGTCACCATAGAAAGCAAAACCCAGGAGTGTAGGAGGCACATCAGACTGTTTAAACTCAATAAATCAGTAGTGGTACTGTTCAAACTCAGTCGGGGCCATGGAATTACATTTTATGTTTATTATTAATATATTATTGGCCATTTAGGTAGTCATACAGTAGACATAATCAAAAACGAACACTTAAGATATATGACATGTATCAGCACATCAGACATACAAGTCAGCTCATCAGGCATATAACGCATCGTAAAATCATATCCATTTTTCTACAAGTAAAAAATTCACTGAGCACAGAGCTTTAGAGGCAATCCATGAGTACAAGGTTGCTTTAAATTTGGCTGAGCCAGTTTTTCTAACAGTCTGAAGTAGTTAATTAAATAATTTAATATGGAAGTTTTGCTGAGATTTCGTCAAACTGCAGCTACACATGGAGTGGTGATTTTTTATTCTGGCATTATAATCACGTAATTCATGTGTTTTGGGAAACAAATATAAATTATCTTTTACATTAATCAATATCTTATACATATGCATGCTCTACAAAGTCAAAGAGTGTTCATACTTATGAGCAATGGTCTGCAGTGTTCTGTTGTAGAATAGTGTGTAATTATCCTGAAGACTTTTTTGTAGAATAAAAACAGATTTTATAGCTGGAGTATATAGTAGTCCCAGGTTTCCAGGCCATAATTAAGAAAACTGTTAAAGAAAACAAAATAAATGGAATATGGCTACTACTCTGTAGGGATTAACATACTTAAGTTTTCTTAGTGGATAGAGTGCCTTTGATTAAATCCTGTTGATAAAATTGATATTTGAACCTCAGCTAATAGCCACGATGGATTCCCAATAATTTTATCAGGTTTTCTTCCAACAGTATATTCCGTAGGCTTCATGTTAGAGTCTGTATTTCCTTTAAATTTAGTGTTAAGCCATTGATCTTAAACCACTCAGTGACTAAAATTAAGCAGGTATCAACCATATCTGTTGGTTCCTGTAGCTTAGGGTATTCATGTGTAAAGGGTGCATCATTTGAATAAAGGATGGAACTATTTGCATTATTAAAGGGAAGGTCATTAATCAACATCATGATTCTGCAAATGTGCACCATGGAATGGATGGATGTCAACAAACATAAATGAGCCGGAATTTGTTCTTGGCACTCAGTGTGCCCTGAGGATGATGAATGAGTGGTTCATTTAAACATAGGCCAGGGACAACCTCATTGGATGCCAAATCTAGGTCACCTTCATCTATTTTGACCTCCAGTAAAGTGACAGACACTTCTTAGGTAGTGTTGAAATGTGACACCATCGCTTTAAAGTCCGTTGCTACTCCTATTTACTGTTTTTTATTTGTGGCTGTACAATTGTATTTGACTTGATTGCAATGAATTATTATTGTCTACAATGAATAGCTGCAGTCAATGTGGCATGTCCTATGCATGTCTTTTAAGAACCATAAATGTAATAATAATAATATTTTTTTGTCTAATTCATGTAGAAGTCATCCAATTGAAAGAAAAGTACAAAATACATACACACACACACACACATAAATATTTTTATATAACGGGTCGCGGTAGTCCAGGGGGTAGAGCGTTGGACTGCTGACCGGAGGGTCCCGGGTTCGATTCCTGAGCAAGGCACTCTGGGCATCTGCAGCTTCACCCAAGCTAGTTGAATTTTCGGGTACCAGATCTTCCTGGAAAACCATAACCGGCACAGGGAAAGGAACTGGCCCCCCTACCCTGATGTGTGAATATTCACATGCCATCGGGCTTAGTTCATGGGTGAGCTCTACCATCACCTACTAAACCAACCTTCGGGTTGATTACTGTGTTAATGGTTTTATATATATATATATATATATATATATATATATATATATATATATATATATATATATATATATATATATATATACACTTTTTTGGAAAACCCACAAACGTGTAATGTAAATTCACTGATAAGTCATAACAAACACAGAAACCAAAACACAAAAGAGGAAAAACTCACTGGTTCTCGAATTTTCGGTGGTCCAACCACCTTTCTCAAGAGGAATTAGGAACAGAACTCAGTTCTCAGTTCAGTTCTCAGTTCTCAGTTCTGTTCCTAATTCCTCTTGAGAAAGGTGGTTGGACCACCGAAAATTCGAGAACCAGTGAGTTTTTCCTCTTTTGTGTTTTGGTTTCTGTGTTTGTTATGACTTATCAGTGAATTTATATATATATATATATATATATATATATATATATATATATATATATATACACATACATATTAACATTGTGAATATGCTTAAAAAAGAACATATACATTAAAGTATGTAATAAAAACACATGGCACTGCAACTGCTTGTATTCAATGACCAATAGCACTTCTTTAGAAGGAAGTTCTGGTTTCAATTTGAAACTACCTAATTTATCCCTCAGTTTCAATGAATGTGGTAATATGTTTCCTGACTCTAAATCATTATAACACGCTGACAATCTCATGCCAAAAGATGGAAAGATTAAAGGCACGCATTTGACAAAAAATACAATGTTATTAAACCCAACCACTTGATCAATCATTCATGTATGACTTTAACATAAAATACCTTTTAGATGCAGTTTACTTTTGCTATCCCTAGATCATGATGCTCCTGAATTCCTAAATAAGCTGGCTTTAAAGAAAGTATATACCATACAAAATAGGTGTTGCTTGGGAAAGGACTTCAGAAGGTGCAAATCAAAATTTTTGGAAAAGAAATAATTTTCCGAAAACAGTTTATGAGGAAAATCAAACTGTAAATAGACAAAGGGCAAAACAGCGAACAATGTGTAAAAAATTATGTACATAATAATCAGGAAATTCGAGATAATCTCATAGAGCAGGAACTCAAAAAGAATGTGATCGATCAGTGGGTTGATATTGACAGGGACATTGTAATAAGTGTTAATAAACAAAACCACTGTCAAAACAATTGCAAACAAGGAAAGAATGGAGGAAAGTGATGTAGAAACAGAAGATTCACATTTTAGCTTCATATTCAAAAAGCTATTTTTTGAATAAGGACATCCATTACTTGTACAGAGTCACACCTGATTCTATTGAGTTTTATTCACTTTAATATATTATTATTCCTTCCACAGTGAATATATTTGGTTTGCAAGCTGTATTTTGAAAAACTAATGAGATGAATGATGGAAGTGAGCTCAGTAATCATTGAAAGTATGCTTTGATCATGCTTTCGCAGTTGTTTGGATTTCCCTTTAAGGAAAAATTTCTCTTACTAGCATGTATTGGAGAGCATAAACATTGTATTTAATTTTTCATGCAACAATTTCTCAGTGATGTGAGCATTGTAATGTTTTTGTGTTCAATAGTGAGGCATTAAAAGAATTCTGACTTCTAAAAAAATTGAATAATTTTCAGAAAAAATTACTTGTAAAAAAGTTATGTGCGATATTTCTCAGCTTCCTATCCAGGGAATGTGTGATCTTTATATGCTCACCTGACTGTTTTTAGGATTATTATAAATTTATTTGTGGTCAAATATGTTACTGATGCAAATAAATTGATCAGATTTTTTTCGTCATGCATCTAATTTTTTTATTGAAATAAGTATTTATTATAAGGTTATGAATTAATCTGCAAAAATCTGTGGCTGGATAAAAATGTCTTTATCCATTGAGTTTCCTTTTCATTCCATTGAGTGTTACTTTTATCTTCATCATTATTCATATTATTATTCATATTATCATTCATCATCATTATCATCATCATGTCATCTTCATCTTCATCACCTTTATTCTATGTAATTTTGCAATTTTCTTCCAGGTTGAGAAGTCAGCTGAGTTAATTGGGTATTTCGTGCCACCAAAGACGTACTGTGGTCTAATATTACCCGTCTTAGAGAATTCCCCAACATCCAACCACCTTTTCATTTTTGCTGCAGTCTTAAAAGGGTCTTCACAAGACACCCTCATGATGGAGCTGAATGACATTGGGAAGCTGCTAAGTAAGGCTGCAATTTGCCATAGTGTGAAGGTTAGTTTAATCAACTCCTCTCTTCAGTCCTTTGCTTTGTGATTCATTTGCCCAAAAGTGATTTTCACAAATCTCCTATTACATTACAGAGTGATTATCAACGGAACCTTTTGAAATGTCTTCAAGCCATCATGTCAGTTTGTGACCAGAGTTTTCAGTCAACTTCACCATTCATTTTTAGAATCCTGGTTACGGTGCATGCATTATCATCTGAAGAAGATGTTTCTCAAAATTCTGAAGGTATGTTCAATTGTTTCAGGCTCAACTTTGTGGAAGTTCATGTTCATTAAATGAAGACACAATGTATATTTCCACTGTTCCATATTTTCGTACTACTAGTTTCAACACTTAGGCATTATCATCAAGTACAAATTAAGCAAGTAGGTGGGTGAGAGAGGGGGAAAGGAGAGGAAAAAAATTGGGTCGTGATCAGCATAGATGGGAAGGAGGAGAGGGGTGTTATTTGGCCATTCCTCTTGCCAAAAATAATTTTGTTCATGAGCTTAAAACGATTATAGATTTAGAAATGAAAAATGACAAATAAGTTTTAATTTAAAAATATTACAAAGAAAACATTCCTTTAAAGTAAACAATCTTTTATTTAAACCAGTTAATGTGGTTGAAATAGGTTATCAATGGTGAAAACTCCCTCATTATGGTTTGATTTCACAAAAGATAGCCATCCTCTTTCCTAGGGAAAAACTTCGAACAGCTTTTTACAATAAGAATAACTTGAAATCATTCTTGAACACTACAAAAGACAAGGTAGGAAAACAAAATAAAAGTCGCTTTCATAAGTTAACTTGTAAAGACTGTAGTGCTTTATACATAGGCCAAACGGGGAGGTCATTAAAAGCATGGGCGGAGGAACATAAACACTGTTTTAAAAATTCTGATCTCAAGCAATCACACTTCGCCAAGCATCCATGGGAAGAAAACCATGAGAGTGATTTCAATCCGGAACTCATTCACTAGATGGACAAAGGGATGAGGATGGACAAGTGGGAGGAGCTGGAAATTAGAAAGAATTTAAAAACGGGGCATTTGGTTCATGATTTATTGTTTGAATACCACTCCCCAATATCCCTTTCCTTCACGGACTGACACAAACCCCCTCCCCCCCACTGTGAACCTACAAATCGCTATTCCTGATGCTTAACACCCCTCTTCTCGTTCTCATCTATGTGGTTTGCAACCCAATTTTTTCCTCTCCTTTCCTCCCTCACTCCCCCTCTCCCCAATGAATGCTATATAAATTGACAGCACCTCGACTAATTTGTACTTGATGATGACACCTAAGCATTGAAACTAGTTGTACAAAAATAAAGAACAGTGGAAATATACATTGTGTTCTTCATGTAATGAATTATGAAGGTATGTGATGAAGTTACCAGTCCTGTTAACATTTTGATAGCCTAATGTTAATTTGTCATAAAATTGGTTCTTCAGTTAATTGCTAAAATTGCTTTCCTTGATTGTTTTTATAGACCTAATTTGTAAATTAAGAGATTTAGAGGAAATGCCATCCAATGATGAACTATACAGAAAATTTATGGGCCCTATGCTCAAAGAATTGTCCAATACTGCTGGAACCTGGTGCGCTTACTCTGCAGAGAGATTGATTTTGGAGACATTGCTTAGCAAATCAAGTAATCCTGAAATTTTTGCTGTTTATTTTTCTTCTAAAAATTACAGATATGAATTTCTCCTCAGAAAATACATTGTTCATATATTTTCTTCATTTAGGGTCTGCTGTTGGCCATCATTGGGATTTCATATCTGACATTCTGATAGCATCATTGAAACCAGACAATGATCCCGAAGTGAAATTAAAATTGTTCACCGCTGTTTCCCACCTTCTTGAAAACAAAAACAGTGCTCTCATTCCTGAATCTAGTCCATCTTCATCATCTTTAATTGTTCTCATACAAAGTATGTTTATCTTTTGAGGACTTGGCGTGCATACAATCTTTTAAGTTGTAAATTTGTTCCAAAATGGACTCTTTTTTCTCTTTCCAGAGGCAATTTTCCCTAACTTGGAGTGGCGTGCAGGACGCACGGCCTCTGCTGTGCGCTCTGCTGCTCTCTCATGTCTCCTCTGTTGTTTGAATTTTGATGGCACAATTGTTGAGGAATTGATTTCTGAGAAAGGACCTTGTTTGTCCTTGCTTCTCAGTCTTGTGGAGGATGATTCACACCTGACAAGACAATTGGCCCTGAGCGTGGTGTGCCACATTTTTGAAAAGGGTGGTGAGAAGATGCCTGTGGATGGAGTGAATAAGGCTGCGGAAGGTATGGAAATGGTGCATAACTTGAGTGATCAGTATTAATAAATGATTAATTGTGGTGCAATGTATCTTATCCCTGTTTTATGAGTTTTTCCGGTTTCTTTCCAGTGATTGTGAAGCGCCTTGATGATGTCAATGATCTAGTTCGAGTGACATGCCTACAAACTATGACTGTTATATTTTCAAAACTTCCACCAGAATATGATCTTGCTTGCTACAAACCACATATTCTGTCCATCTATTCGACTGCTTTAATACATCTTGATGACCCAGATGAAAAATTCAATGCTCTTGTACTTGGTAAGTCATTTTCATATTTCAACTTACATGGTGCATGTGAATCCATCATCATAATTAGGTTTTCCTAATGGAAAGGAGACAAACTATGCAAATTTCACTTGAATAGAGATTTATTCACGACCCAGGTTTCAAACACTTAAGTGTTTGAAACACGGGTCGTGAATAAATCTCTATTCAAGTGAAATTTGCATAGTTTGTCTCCTTTCCATCATGGATAAATTTCACAAGGTTAACCCTATTACCGTTCGGTTTGTTAGGTTTTCCTAAGTTTTTCTGCTTTTTATTGGTATCCTTTGTTCATTCCTTGAGAATTATGTAGCTCTCTTTTTTCTGTGTCCAATTTTGTAATCTTTTCTTCCTTGTATTTTCATGATTTTTCCTTGTGCTCTCCACTGCATTTGGTGTACAATGACAGGAACACTAAGACCCATGAAATGATTGTAATTTATGTTACACATTGATTTCAAATTATGTTCTGTACTGCCTTTTTTTCTGATAATATATTCATTCTTCTATGCTCCGATGCATCTGATTACCAATAATCATCGCTCATCAGCTTTTAGTCTTGTTGATTTCCTTTTCCAATCAAATGTGTTTTGTCTGTCTTACAGTGTGATATTTCCGTTGATTGCCATCCATGTTTCTTTACTTCAAATGAGTACAAATGAGATCTGTTTGGAAAGTATCCAGCCATGCAATATATTGAGAAAAATAGCCTGCCTAGAACAATGAGGCATCCTTAGTTCCCTTTGAAGTACTCCCCTTTGGACCTAACACACTTATCACAGCATCTTTTCCACTTTTCAAAACAATTGGCAAAGTCCCTTTACGGAATGGTCATCAGCTGCCTCGTCGCATTCTCTTTTATCTCAATGTCAACATCAAGAATTTCATGCTGCAGTTGTAGGGGACTTGCTCCAAGCAGCAAACGATGACTCAGTTTTTCTAAACAAACATCATAACTGCAGATTCATCATGGGTCAATGGCTCTGATCCTGAAACAAAAGTCCAGTCTCCCCAACAGTCAGTTGACGAGGTAAAGAAGGATGTGATGAGGCAGATCTGCTGGCCATTCCAATAAAAACCCTCAACTCTTATGGATTTTAGGTACATACTTATACATTATGCATAACCTCATTCCAGTTATCATTTAAAATTTTAGAGTGGTCAATAAATGTGAAATTATCTAGGCATCTGGATTGACAATTTCTCAGCTACCAAGTAGAAGAGTACATGTTTATTTAATTTATTTAGAAGGAGATTTCTAGATGAGATCAGCTACTTTTTTGCAAAGGAATATGGAAATTTAACTAAAGATCCAAATGTTAAGTAGAAAACTATATTTTTCTTAGTTTTATTCTTTTAAAGATTCACTATTGCAATCTGAATTCATCATTAATTGCATGGAACAGTACATTTTAAAATTATGTGTGATGAAAATTATTGAATTATATTACTCAAAGGGGGACCTAGTGTGTTCATGTGAATGGCATAGGATCGACACCATCTTCTACATCATACCCTGCAAGCCAACACATGGGCAATTGGCCAGGGGTGTTAGATCACCAGCCGTAAAACAAAATAAAACCTCATGCAAAACCAACAAATTCATGTAAATCAACATCCACAGGTGCACATATGATATTCATGCAAAAACCTTTTTAAGTTACATGCATGCAAATACATAAACTATCAGCTAACATACTCATGCCCATGCACCTATACCTTATGTCTATGCAATGTTTAATATTGTCTTGACTTGAAAATGGAATGTCTTTACTGTTTCTATAATGACTTTGATTTCTTGCTATTATGGTTCCTGATTGCCAGGGTAAAGAATGAGTATTTGTAATGGACTCTAGTTCCCTTATTTTATCTTTGTGGTCTGACCTACACAAGTAGTGTGGGGTCATAATAATACCTTTAGTGTCATTGTTAAACTCATTTGTTCTGATCATTTATAAAAGTCTTGAGTCTCACTTGTTCTCTTCACAACTCAAGTGGCTCCCAGCCAAATTCACGTAAAGGCCTGACATACTCGTCTTCTTATTGTAGCAATTTTTCACGAATCTGGTGGATTTCCTCTGGACTTCTATCTAATTCTTTTTGCCAAACTTTCTCCCAAGGATCCCAAATACTCCATCAGTCACTGAGAACAATCAGCTGTCCTACTCTCGTCTCTTCATTCAAACGTCTTCTGCTTTTGTGGAGAGGAAACTAATCTCAAAAAACACCATTTTGTTTTGTATTACTTTTATTTAGAGACCCCTTGCCTTAAAGTGACATCATTGTAATTCCAAACAATTCCCGAGTGTAAAACTATGGTTGCCACAGATTCAGCAAAAGTGAAAACTTCACATTTTATGATTGAACTTACGGTAGAAAATAATATGCAAATTGAAGTAAATGCAAGCTAGGTCCAATGCTAAAATGGATAGTCCACAAAATATTTTACCCCATCATCTTCTTTTTGAATCCTCTGAGGAATACTCTTAAAGACTTCTATTTTTGTAAATGTACCTACGGCCATGAAACAATGGCAACATGAAACAGGCAAGGCTGTAAACTTGATTGGCCCTGGATTTATATAAGTTGGTAGGTAAAAACAAGGTGATATGTTAGAGGAAAATTAAATATCACAGCCTGGACCACTCGGGTGTGTTTGGGAAACAGTGACCCCTGTGTACCTCAATTGCATGAAAACAATGTAAAAATAATTAAAAGGAAACGTACAATTAATCAATCACTCGGATGTTTTAAGGATTAGTGGCACTCATGAATCATATTCATACACACACTTAGTGTTTGCAAGGATTTCTCCCATGACAGGGACCCATCAATCTCACTCAGGAATGAAAAATTCAAAAAGAAAAGATACAAGCTCACAGTCACTCAATCACTCGGGTGTGTTTGAAAACAGTGACCTTTGTGAATCATACCTACTTGTACACTCAAGGTTTGTAAGGATTTTTCCCATGCCAGTGACCTGTCAATCACACTAAGGAGTGTGGTAAATAGCAGAAGTTGGTGAATGTCTGGAGGAAACCTGACACCAGGTGTGTTGCCTGCCAAGAAGGCATCTTCACAGAAGAATGACTCCTGTTTTGCTGTTTAATCAATGGAAAAGTTTTGTTTTACATTGATCAGTGGTACTATGATTGTGAATCTTTCATGAGTGCCAAATGATAGGATATTCTTCACTTCTTCCATTATTATTTATTTAGAGTTACAATGCACCAGAATGAGTACTTATTTGAATTATAGGCTGTTGACATATAGATGATCTTTCACATTTTTCATTTTCTGAGCTGCACATAATTCTTAAAAATCAATATTCTTACTTTCAGAAATGCTGAAAAAGATCGGCCAGTTGCTACCGGGTGAATTGTATGAAAAAATAATGAAGTCAAAAAGTAAATTTAGAAATGAAACAGGTTGTGACGTGTTGTTACAGCACTTAAAAGTGTCTGTGTTTGAATAAAGGTTTGAATATTTTTGAAACAGATTATTTATTTTGTTTTTTAGTCAATTAGTTGAGCGATCAGCATTACTTTTCCATTGGGCAATAACATTATCATTATGCTTATATCCACATATAAGCTCTAAACATGTTTGCACCAATTGCAATTTGGACCATTTTTTTCCTGGGTATACATTATGAATCTTGTAAATGTTCATGTTGCATGTTATGTTAAATAAAGGTAACTCAGATCAGATTCTTTCTCCTTGGAAAATTTATCTTTCTTTGGCCACCTCAAGAGATCATGAAATGCCTATATGCTAACAATTTATTGGCTTCTCTCTTTATGTATTTGCATTTTTCAGAATCAGTGATTAGGGGCCCTGAAATGGAAATAGTTGTGGACGTCTTGGACCTACTCAAAGTAGATATATCTGTAAATTTGGCCTCTTTTTGTCATGGCAACTGCCCATTCTAGCAAGTTAGTTACATGAGACTTCGGCCGTAATATAATTGACTTTTGGTATGATCACTAGAGCAACAAGAAAAGGAACTGATTTGCATTTTCCATTGCAAAATTATGGGCACTTCCCTTGATACACTAGAGGGAACAATCTCCATGAGTAAGTGTGAATCACAAAACTTAATAATTAAATATGAAAAAAAGACTAGGTTTCAAGGTCAAGAAAAAAACACCAAAATCATAGCAAAGGTCGATTGTATAGGCAAGGGTAGAACTCACCCAACACTAAGCCCAACAGCAAGTGAAATACATGTATTGATCCAGATCCTTCCCCTGTGCCAGCCATGTTTCCCCAGAAAGATCTGGTATTTGAAAAAAATCATACAGGTTGAGGTGAATCTTAGGGTTGCCCCTGGGAATTGAAACAAGGTCTTCCAGATTGTAGTCCAATGCTCCTTGGACTATAACAGCCCATATGAGATTTGCATGATGGCAATAAAAAAATGAATTCCAAATTATTTATTCCACTGACACATCATAAATTGGAGAAACAGATTCCGCTTCATATGTAACCAGCACAATACCCATGCTACGTGACAGGTTTCACATTGTACAAGATTGTAAAATACTTTTCAATGTGTTACCCAAGGAGAGTAAGTGGCACATTGTATTAAGCTGAGAAAAAATATCAATTTTTTGCACAGTTCCATGGTTAGCATTGAGTAGGAGAAGTAGATTTAGTGGAGGCGCCCGACAGCCGAGGTCATTTCTGCCATTAAGGATTGACAGTAAAGGATGAAGGGTGGAGAGAAACCTGGCATTGACATTAACCAAGGGGTCCACAGATTAATGTCCCATCCAACAGACAGCGTACTATCTTAAAGTCCCCTCCACAAAGCACCTCAAGAAGGGGTTGGGATACCACTGACAAATATCTACCGCCTCTTGGATTCGAACCCGGGTCCTCTGGGTGGGAAGCCAGTATGTTAGCTACTGTACCATCCTCATCCCCAGTTAGCATTAAGGAAACAATCAAAATGTGTCCTGGATAGTCTGTCGTGCCCAAAGGTGAAATTTTGATTTCCCTGATTGCTGTGCCCAACTTCTGAATTTGGTGCAGTGATGGTCTAGTGTGGTCCAAATATATATTTCCTCTGGGCGTTGCAAAGCCTGCCTCAGGTAAACTGCTGTAAGCATGTGGAAGGCGACCTGTTGTAGCAGAGCAACTCCAGGAGATCTGACGCTGCCAGAACTGTTCTCCAAGAACACTTGCTGAAATGGTTTTAGTCTGTAAAGTGTTCTGATGGTGTTCATTTTTTGGGATCGGATCCCTATACCTACTGCAGACATGCCAACTCTCCCGATTTAAGCGGGAGACTCCCGATTTTTCCTTCTTACGTTCTTGATGAACTGTTCAAATTGTGTACTTAGCTTAACATGTTAATAAAGTGTGACATTCATTAAAAATTGGCAAAGTGTCATAAAGGGATTAAGGTGCCATGCAAATATTGTGGTAATTAAAAGTGATTACTTCGTGATACACTTCTAAAAATCTCCCGATTTTTCATTTTTGAAAGTTGGCATGTCCTCCCGATTTTTCATTTTTGAAAGTTGGCATGTCTGCTACTGCTTTGTATAACTTTTAACTCTTATTTTCTATCCTTGGTGATTAAGATTCAACCATACATTTCGTATTTTAATGTAATTACAGTGAATTTCTGCAAAAATGGTAAAAATTACTTTTAATATGAAAACATGTATGTGTTCAGATTATAAGTAGTAGTTTTAAAAGGCGGTGACCAACAACTGAGGCTATTTGCACTATTAGGGATGGATAGGAATGGTGGAGAGAAACCCGGCGTTGGTATTAGCCTACTCATAACGAAAGGGGTGCTAAGGGGTCCACAGCTTAACATCCCATCCGACAGATGGCGTACTCACTTTAAGTGCTGACAAAGCATATGTGTAGACAAAGCATTTCGAGTAGGCATCGAGATGCAACTGAAAAATATCTGCCGTCTCCAGGATTCAAACCCAGGCACTCTGGGTGGGAAGCCAAAACGATAGCCACTGCACCACCCCAATTCCCTTTAGATTATAAGTAATCCTATATATAGTACATAGTCTGATTACTCTATAGCCCTGACAGTTGAGTATGTTAGTAATATGTATTGGCATTTAAGCCTTCTTAAAATGAGTATGTCCACGATGAAACCTAAAGATTGCATTCTCAAGTGTTCTACATTGCTCTGACAACCATTCTTTTCCTTTTAAGATTCCCAAAAATTGAGAACAACATTTATGGAGAATTAGCTGTATGACTCAACTTATGTCACTCTGGTGGGTAACGTGCTCCTGCTGACCCAAAGGTCATGGGTTTGAGTCCTACTTTGGGCATAGGTGTTGTGCCAACACTGGTAGTTCAGTTCCTGGGATGCACCTGTAGACATGCCAAATACTTATGGAGATTCCAAGGGGTGAACCAGACTGACAACCCAATCAATGCTAGTGCACATTACACATGGAGTATATATGGATTTTCCATGGTGTTGGAGGTCAGTTACACCCTCAACCTTTTAGCTCATGACCCCACATAAATGATTTTTAGCATTGGTATCACCAGGAGGTGGTGAGATACCATGGCTTAGTCATATTTGTTGAAGATGACTGCAATATCTCTTAATTCATGACAATTAATGAGAAATGCAAACGTTCTAGGTAAGAAAATTTAGAAACTGGAAACTGTCTCCATGAATTTTTTTACTGATGCTCGGGCTACAGTTCCATCTCCACTTGTACACTACATCAAATCTCCCATATCTATCCTTTCCCAAGTCCTTAAAAACAATCACACATGGTCTCCTCTTCTCAACGACCATCCAATTGATCCTTTTTCCCACCCAAGCCCTTCTCTCTGATACAACTATTCCCCTTGTACACTCTTCCCAGAAGCATGGCATCACCCTACAAAATGCATGCCATTATATTTTCAAACTATCATATGTTGTATCATATGATTACAGTCAGAGACCTTTAAAAAAATCTTAAATCCAATCTTAATAATAATAACTTTTATGGTTTTGTCGGTCAAGCACATGACACTAAACATGGTCAGCAAGAATAAAAAGAGATGTTTCAGGCATGATATGGTGGAATTTTTTTTTTTGGTAATCTACCGGTTAAGGTAGGTTTTTGGATGGACACCACTATCAAATAAACATTTTGTGACTCCCCACCTAGCAAACTAATCTATATCAGGTCCCTCTTCATCTCGGTGTACTTCTTTCCTCCCTTCATCCCGTCCAACATCCCTATCCTGTTCCTACCCTTACCTCGCTTGCCCAACATTCTCCCCTCTATTACCCTCTTCAACATTCCACTACCGCTCAATACGCCTTTCATCCATTTTTCCTGCCTCCATAGGATTTCTCTCAACAAACCCCTCTCCTCACCCACCATCTCCAGTACTTCCTCATTTGTTTTCCTTTCGGTCCATTTCACTTTCTCCATTCTTCTCCACACCCACATTTCAAAAGCCTCCAATCTACGTCTATCCACCTGCTTCAGCGACCACGTTTCCGCGCCGTACATAGCTACGCTCCATATCAGAGTTTTTACGAGTCTTGTCTTAACATCCCTACTCAACGTCCCCGTCATCAACTCCCTCCTCCTTGAGAAAGCCTCCTTCCCTAGCGCAATTCTTCTCCTTACGTCCCTACCACTTTGACCGTATTGGTCCAAAACACTTCCGAGATATGTAAACTGCTCTACCTGCTCTATTTTTTCCCCGCCTATTTTAATATTTAGCTTAGCCTTTTTCTTTCTGGAAAATCGAATAACCTTTGTTTTATTAATAATGGTGGAATATCATGATTAATTAAAATTGGTAATTTTCCACAAAATAAAATTAAAAAATTATTATAATTATTTATTAATTTATTATTAATAATTTTATTTTGTGGAAAATTGCCAATTTTAATTAAAAATGGTCAGCAAGAATTGAGAGAGAAGACACAAAAAGCATTACTGTACAGAACTGCGCAAGGGACATTAATTTAATCACAATTTTTCATCCAATAGTTCAAGTGTGTACAATGTAGCAGCATTTGAGGAGTGAGGCTTCGTAAGTTCCATGTTTGAAAGCAATCACAGTGGGATTTTTTATACTCATGGCAGGTTTTTTATAAATTAGGCTGAGTGATGAGGTCCTTTCTATGATAAAGTGAATGATTGATTTTCCAGGTGCGCATTCTCTCCTCCACAGGTCAAATGACTATGTATGGGCAGAGGAATTGCGTAAAAACAAACTGATTCTTTTTTGACGAATGAGGAACAATGAGGGATGTATCTGCTTGCCAAGGTCAATAATTTGTTTCTCAACTTGTGGCCTTCCCTAATCGTATAGATCATGAATCCTTAACTACATACACTTTTGTATGCATAAACTCTGTTCCCCATAGTTGTCATATAGAATGAATTTATGAGGATATTAATGTAAATCAAGAAATTTGGAAGAATCATCATTGAGTTTTGCCGATTTCTGTCAATTTATCTTATAATTTACAGACAATTATGTTATTGTATAACATTTTACTGTGGAAAATGTTATGACAACAATTATTATAAAGTTGATGATTTTTCATTTTAATGACAGTTCCCTTTCGTAACTATTGGAATCTATGGGTCTGCTTAATAGCGACATTGGTTTAATGAACTCGGGTGTCAGTAAGGAATGTTTAACAGGCTGCAACTGTGTTTATGAGTATTTCATGGCTTGGGTGTTGCATAGCACTCATTTTCCCCGAAACCTTGGCACCCTGGCTATGCTAATCATTGAGTATACGAGTATATAAAATATAAACATTTCTTTTGACAATGTTGTCTTTCATAAATTTGAATACGTATAGTGTTCTTATTATTTTAAATATTTCATCAAACTAATTGGAACAAATTAAATTTAACCATGTTCAATTTTTTAAATTTAAGTATGTACTCTAATGCATCCCAAAAGGAGTTATGTTAGCGTCACTGCCATTCTCCTGTTCAAGAGTTCACAAAGTGCATCCTAGAGGGAAATCCAGAAAGTATGTACTTACCCAAGTTCTGATATGTTTTCTAAAAATAATAATATGTAAGTTTAGATGAAACATTTATCTAAATTGATGCAAAGACCAAATATTATCTTTCAACATAATTTCCACCATTTCTGAGGTGGGTACTTTTATAGCAGGACACCAGGTTTATTTTTGATCTCTTTATTGTAGAAATATGTTGCCTTTGATACAAACTATATAGTCATCCAGTAAGGAAGGACTTTAATTGCGTAAGCATACATTAATAACATGGTACTTATAATAACTCTGGAATTTAAGAGGGATGACTGAATAAATCCCAGTCAATTGCTGCAGTGGTAACATTTATTAATGGAGTCAATATTTTTGAATGATCAATGCGCCTTCAATTATAATTTTTCCATCATTGGAAATTTAAATAACCTTATCACTAAATCATGTTGTTAGAGGTAGATATAATAATTGACATCTTAATCATGGATTGAGTGGGAACTCAACATTATCTTTAGCAATACTTCATGTGTCGAAGTTACTTGGAACTAAATTTTTTGCTAGCGCTGTCATGAATTTGTCCATTTGTGAATACTCTTTTCTTGGGTTAATGAGAAGTTCACTCAATCTTTGGATGGAGATTGGTGTGCTATAATACAAATCCACATTTAAGTTATTATTATAAATTAGTACTGAATTCAAACTCCAAATATAAATACATGCTATTTATCTGTAATCCAATTTTACAATAGTTAGAATGCCTTGAAAATGCATTCAATGTAAGCACATGGTATTGCTAATCTTTTTTATTAATGGTCTGCACTAGCATAACTGATGTCTATTAATTATGAAGATTCATGATGATAAATATTCAAAGATAATTTACAAGAGCAGTATAGGTTTCATTGATTGGTACCAAGTCATTCGTGATATTTGCAAATGAATATTGGAATACCTTTACAATATACCGTATTTTCTCATCGATAACGCGCACCCAGCACTTAGTAGTTAGAATGAATTTGTACAGATACCGCACGCCCAGAGCTTCATAGTTATCTTGAACATGTATAGATACCGCGCATCTGTATATATATTATATATGCACGTAAAAATTGTTTATATTGTGTGTAAAAATAAGTTGTATCCACATGCTAACAGATGGTAACAACTGATGAATACATGGAATCATAATTGCTCATGGCTATATCAACCGTAAGTATGCAGAAGTTTACAACCAGGTGATTGAAAGTAATTCCAAACAACAGAAGGGGAAAAAATAAACAATATTTAAAACCCTAGACAATTTGCCACCTGATTGCTTTTTCGCAATGATTCGTAAGTCGAAACGAGACATAGGTTTGTGTACTCTTTTATTTGCTAAATAAATTAACTTTCAGCGAATCAAATACAAAATATAAGAGAATGAATGAAATAGATCTTTCTTGTTTTGTTTGCTTTACTTCGCTTGGTTAGTATCGGCTTTCAGCTGTGCTAGACAGCCTCCAAGTTCTATGAAAGTGCCGCCTATATGGTGGTTGTTTCAAACCTGAATTGAGTAAAGATTTAGAATTTTCTCATGAAAATTACCCATGGAGAAGAAAATCGTGTACTGCGATGTTTAAGCTATAAGTCATCAATTTCGCGAAATTTAATGGAAATCGCAAGACTGCCAGGATTTATCTATTAATAACTCTTTTAAATCAAAGTTATGTTCCAGTTAGAAAAAGTAGATGATGTCTGATAAGAAAGACTACACTGACTCTGGAAGGATTAAAAGTGTCTTACGAAGAAAAAAGTATGAAAAGCAAGAAAAGGTGGATCCTGGAAAGTTGGCAGGGTGTCAGAGTGACTTATGTAAAAACTGAATTTGAAAAAGCTTTAGGCAATTTTTCAACGCCAGTGCTAGAAGATGAGGAAGAGTTAACTTCGGGGAGTGAACTTGGTGATGTGCCTAAAGAGATAATAAATGCACTTGATTCATTTAATTGTGTTTCGGTGACGAATTTCTTGGATTCGAGTGTTATCCCCTATCATACGTATGTATGCGTATATAATACGACATACTCTACGTATACGTGAAGTACTATTCATTACAAGAAATGAAGTATATACATTATACGTTTCTTCTTTGTCTCATGGATTTATGAGATAAAATAACTGTAACGGAAGCAGATCTGTATAAAATAGAATGCAATTAGAAATGCATGCTTTGAGACTAATTTATTCTTGCGAAACTCTTCTATAAATTATTATGAACACAGGTATGTAAATGCTTGGATTTTTTCAATTTTCATTACATAACGCGCATCGTTATTTTTTCGATCATCTGAAAATTTTTGTATAGATATCGCGCGCGTTATCAATGGGAAAATACGGTACTTCTTTAAAATTGACCATCTGTCCAAAGCTTTTTAGTTACATAATACCAGGATTACTTTGGAAATAATCTTAGTAATTTTAATTCAATCCAATGAAACATCTTTCTGAAGTAGAATTTGGAATAAAAACGTTAATAATGGAAATGCTGTTCTCATGATTAGATGGTGGTTATTTTTTCCATTAAATGAAACATATTTAGCATTTTTTAGATTTAAATTACATAAGAGGCATGGGAAGAACTGGAGGTAAGAATGAAAGTAGGAGGGGAATTCATAAAATCCGTTAGGTTTGCTGATGACCAAGCATTAGTTGCTCAGTCAGCCAAGGGGTTGCAAGCATTGCTGAGTGAATTGGAGGTTCAGTGCGATAAATATGGGATGAGAATCAATATTAATAAAACAAAGGTTATGCGATTTTCCAGAAAGAAAAAGGCTAAGCTAAATATTAAAATAGGTGGGGAAAAAATAGAGCAGGTAGAGCAGTTTACATATCTCGGAAGTGTTTTGGACCAATACGGTCAAAGTGGTAGGGACGTAAGGAGAAGAATTGCGCTAGGCAAGGAGGCTTTCTCAAGGAGGAGGGAGTTGATGACGGGGACGTTGAGTAGAGATGTTAAGACAAGACTCGTAAAAACTCTGATATGGAGCGTAGCTATGTATGGTGCGGAAACGTGGTCACTGAAGCAGGAGGATAGACGTAGATTGGAGGCTTTTGAAATGTGGGTGTGGAGAAGAATGGAGAAGGTGAAATGGACTGAAAGGAAAACAAATGAGGAAGTACTGGAGATGGTGGGTGCGGAGAGGGGTTTTTTAAGAGAAATCCTATGGAGGCAGGAAAAATGGATGAAAGGTGTATTGAGCGGTGGTGGAATGTTGAAGAAGGTAATAGAGGAGAGAATGTTGGGCAAGCAAGGAAAGGGCAAGAACAGGATAGGGATGTTGGATGGGATGAAGGGAGGAAAGAAGTACTCAGAGATGAAGAAGGACCTCGTGTAGATTAGGTTGCTGGATTGGGTTTTGTTTGGTGTTACAAAATGTTTATTTGATTGTTGTGTCCATCCAAAAACCTACCTTAACCGGTAGATTACCTAATAATAATGAAATGTGAAAGCTGTTCCCAATTGCATTTATACATTAAAAGTTCCAACATTTGTTTTCACTTTTTGGAGGTGCAAACATGGAATGGAAGATGTGACTACATTATTTTTTTGTATTTAAGTAAATTAATTTTTTTTGTTTACTCAGCCATTTTATTGTTTTCAAAAAGTGTTGTTTACCTTTGAAGATTGTCAAATGTATCTAAGAAATCCTTAATTGCCTCAGGAACGTTTATTTCTCCAATTGGACCTTCTTCTGAAAAAGTTTTAAGTACTGATTCGATTTTTGCTCTATATACAGGCTGGATCATGCGCCATTCATAAATAGACTTTCCCGTATGAGCAACATAATTCAGAAACTCTTCCAGCTTAATTGTTAGATTTCCATTTTCACTCTTCTTAAAATCTAATGAACATGAACAACGGGCAGAATAAAAACATAGCCAATATTAATTTTTACATAATGTAATTTAATGAAGTAATCTGATAGTAGTTACCTGGATGCTTTAAGAGATATTTTATTGGAACTAGTTTATATTTAATTCAAACCATTAGAGTATACGTTACTTCAATTTAACCAGGTTAAAAAACATCAGATTCAATACATACTCTCCAATTCCTGTGGTATAAATTCAAGATTCGTCATATTAGTCTGAAATATATTTTGGAGGCGAAGAAAATCACGCCGATTTACTTTTTACTTGAAATATGAATTTGATGATGCTGCCACCGTAAGCACGTGTTTATTATTACTTATGATTTATATACCCTACTCGGATACTCAATTGTTAGGAAGGTTGGTCGTTAGGATGGGTTATAGCAATACCAAATGTGTAGTGCGCCTCTATGACTCAATACAGAAAACAGCGAAAGTGGAGTATAAACCATTTACTCTTTATTTACATTCATTCTTGCAAATGCAATAAATATACATATAAATATATGTAATGGCGATCATAATACCTACTAACATAAACATTTTTACTAGCTATAAAAAGACAAATATAGTTCCAAATTAGTTGTGTACCTTAATAAGTCTAATACACTTGTTTGTATTTTCTAATAGAAATATATTAACATTTGTACTAATGGATGGACACGAAGTTTTGAAATTCGCATTCCTTCGCGGGTTTGTTTACCTTTGACGGTTCATGGATTGCAGCTGTTTTTGTGTTATGAATTGGCATGTTGTGAACATCTTTTGGGTTCCCAAAACTTTTTGATTGTGTATATAACAGATTCATTATATTTTGGTTCATGAAAGTTGAGATCATTCATAGTGCTATGAAATGCTGGTGAGGCTACTTCAAGAATTGAATTGGTTTTGGAAGGGGCTTGCCATTAGATACTTCAAGTCTTTGTTAGATGATTTCACATTTCTAATATTTACCTAACCATTATTCATTCATTCAATCATGTTTGACGTTATACATGTGAGCCAATAAGATTATATTGTTTCGGAGAAGATAGACCACCGAAGTGATTTCATAGACAGTGATCAAATCTTGAAATTTGAACTTATTTTTATAAAAAAGCAACATAATCATGACTTCTGTCGACAAAATGCCCGAATATTTGAGGCTTGATAAGCTTACGATAGACATTACAGGTAAAATGAAGAATTTTATTTCATTTCAAGCAGAAACTCGTTTAATTACTATTTAAAGGATCACTTTTTTTCAGAATGCATTACGGGTCTTTCGCGTGAGTTTAATTGCATGAACATCCCAATAGACGACAGTTGCACAACCTTTCATCGATTCTGTTCAAAACTGGAATATTTTCTATCACTTGGACTGAAAGGTACCTAGCAATTATCCGCTTATTCTTAGTTTGGACCATTAGTTTTATACTTCTCTATTTTGCTTGAAGAATTAATAGTTGTATAAAACTATAGAATTCAGTCTGAGGCAGTTAATATAGTTGTGACTCATTTATTACAGAGAAGAGTAATCTCTTCGGAAAAAGGAGAGGTTACTGGGACTTCATGCTCAAAAGCCTCGTTTCTAATAAAGGGGGAGTTCATGAGGGTCTAAAGTTCGTGAAACACAACATAGAGGTATCGTTATTTACATACATGGTGTATTTTTATATATTTTACCCCCTGAGCCTTTATTTTGGTTGTCTTTTGTTCTCTCAGATCGATCCATATTTGTTTAATCAACCAGAACTTTTAAGGCCAAAATTATTATGATGTATTTTCCCTTACATCTCTTAAGTGGTAATTCACCATCACTGTTAGTAAAAATGCCAGGAAAGAAGTCTATGCGCTTATGTGCATAACTTAATATAGTGGGATGCATATGGGAATACATTCAATTTGTCATCAGACTTCCAACATTATTTTTATTTCCTATTCAAGTTTTTTCAAACTGATAATGTCCCGTTTTTTAAATACATGCTAAAATCTCCGTGACTTTGTTCCGTGTACACTACATGCATATGATAAAAATAAAAATGAATTGATTTGATGAACAATGGATGTGCACCCACCTTTTCTTTAGTTTTTGATATTTTCCCCTCTCCCATTGCCATACTGTTTTCTTTCTTGCTACACATATATTACATCATTTTTTGTTTCCATTGGCAAGACTATTAGAAGTGTGTGTTATTATTTTGATGATGACCTTTTGGTTTTGAACTTAAAGACTTTATTCTGAAGTGTTATTGCTGCTGTCATGTTAAAATTATAGTAAATTATGTGATTAATAAATAGCTTGGGTGGTAAAGTGTGCATAGAAAGTACTCTTGGCTCAGTTATCGAAATTAGTATATAAACCTAGCTCTTGAATATTTTAATCAGAACATTAAAAGTGGCTCCCAAGTTCATATGACAAGGTTATGGAATGGAGACCATTTTATTCTGGCAGATTATCTAACATGATTGGACATAATGAAGCATACTCTTATATTTGAAACAAAAAAAACTAGAAATACTGCCTCTGGTTATGCAGAGAACACTTTCTTGATGGGCATTCAATTAAAAGAGTTCAAAAAAAGTTTTTAATGCATACTGACTTACATAACTTTGTTTGGACTCATTGTATGTATTTCATAGCATGTATCACTGACATAAAAAACTGATTTTCATTTCTATAATTGATTGGATCCATCTCTGTGCTCGTTTCTTTGGTCTCCTCATGTCTGAACATTCCTTTTCCTTTATATCTGTGATTGCATGTTAACAATATATTTAATCTGGAACCTTCCTTTGTTGTCGTTCATCCTGCTCACTTTCCTACCAAAGACTCTCTTCATCAGCCCACTTGTTTCAGAATGTAAATCCAAAGGTTTTGTCCTTTCTTTAAAAATTTCATAGGCTTCTATCTTTTGCCCTAACTCTTCTGTGAACATTATCATTAATTAATATTCAATTTATCCATTAGATCTCATCTTTCCCCCACAGGATTACCAAATTTCCTGCGATTTTAATTTTGTTATACTCTGGTTATTATCCAGGTGATGGATTTGTTGAGGAACATGCTCTGGGTCATGTCCCTGCTGAAATGAAGTTCGTACTTCTTTTGTTAGATTGTTGTGGTGGTGGTGGGGGGAGAGGATATTCCACAGGAGTCTAAGGTGATTGCCTGAGGCTCTTGTCTGGCCACCTCTTGGTCCATTGCACCAACTTGCCAGACACATCCATCCTCCATATGGGGAGGCTGCTTCTCCCTGAATGATGGGGCTGAACCCAAAGTGCTTCCCCAATTCCTGGCATGCATTGTTAGACTGAATGTAAATCTTTCTTGTAGAATGTCTTATGTATCTGGCTTGTTGCACTTATTAGTTACTTCTTCTTGCTTTTTTATCAATTCTGATTCTATTTTCCGAGTTAAGACACCATTCTTCCCGCAGCTCTGGTGTCAGTCGCTTCAAAGGACTTCTAATACAACCATTTCAGAGTGTAAAAATCATTCGCCTTGACTGGGATTCCAACCCGGATCCCTCGATGTCCAGCTGAGTGCTTTAGCCACTTAAGCCATCAAGGTGTCCCATTAAACTATGAAATTTTGGGGGCTTTAAACAGTGGTTCCCAAAGTGGGCACTACCAACCTCTTTGGGGCAATGCTCTAGTCTATGGGGGCGAAAAGAGGTAAGGGGGCGGCAGGGGGGCACTTACTTATATACGGGGGGGGGGGGTGTTTACTTATATTTTGAAGTATGAACGGTTAAAAAATATTTCCAAACCTTTCTCGCACAAGGGACACTTTTGAAGGGGTTTAATCTCATTTGGTCTATAGTTGGCACAACTTCACGACACTGAGTACTTCGGCAGTGAAGTTTAGTGTGAATAAAATGGGTGTGAATGCAGAGAGGAATCAGCTCATCTGATAATTAGATTCGGTGGTTTTACATCATATATTTACGTGGAGACTCATTTTCCAAACAATTCAGTTCCAAAGATATTGTCAGGGCTATTGGTAAGTTATTTTTCATTCATCATGTGATATCATTCTTGTTATAGTACTATTATACTAGGGCGTATTGAGAAGTAAGGTCTCCTATTTTTTTTCATGGAAAATCAAGTTTATTCCGAACTTTGGTTGCATCATTAGAAAGGTTGAGCATTTAGCTATTTTTCTACATAGTTGGCCTAAAGATCAATCACTTTTTGCCTCCTCGTATCCAACTTTTTAATATCAACGTCGTACCTTTCTCCCGCTGAGTCGCGAAGCCAACTGATGACTACTTCTTGCATTTCTTCCTCGTCTGATTTCTGGATTCGATAGTGACCAGACACGAAAGATGGACGAAACACTACACCCTGGAAAAGAAGGAACAGTTGAAACAATGGCATCACCCAACCTCACCAAAGCCCAAAAATTTCAAGACAGAGAAGTCAGCAGCAAAATTATGGCGACTGTTTTCTGGAACAGGGAGGGGGTTCTGTTGGTGGATTTTATGTGGAAAGGAACACAAATCAACTCAAAAAGCTACTGGGAGACTCTAAAGAAACTTTGATGAGCCTTCCAAAACAAAAGAAGGGGTTGGCTGCGTAGATTTTTGCGGCGGTGGCTTGAAGAATTCTGCATTCTCGGGTTTTCACCGCGTTGTTGTTTGAAGCCGACAACAGTTTCGCCGAAGTTGCATCTGGCGTCTTCAGGTCGAAGATGAGGGACTCGGATTTTGGCAATCCTTATATAGGTGGTCCCGTCCAGGTGCTGCTCTCTGATTGGTCCATTTCTGAAGAACTCTCTTCCACGCGTTGTGGAGATGGTAGCCTTCATCTCTATTGAAATTCGCCGGGTTTTTGGCGATCTCAATAGCTTCTCTAATTAGTTGTGGATAATATCTACTTCCCTTAGTTATTATGATTGTAGCATCATGGAATAGAATGTCGTGACCAGGTTCACTCCATTTATGTTTGGAGATGGCCGACAGGTGAAACTGTTTATTCGTTGTTGCTCAGAGGTGTTCTTCCATTTGAACTTTCATAGACCGGCAGGTTTCCCCGATGTAGGCTTTCCCACATGAACAGGGTACTTGATAGACCCCTTCGTATAGGTCTTTCGGGATTTTGTCCTTCGGTCCAGGGAGCGCATCTGCTATTTTCTTGGTGCAGTTGAATCTTGTCACCACATCATGCTTTTTAAGGATTCTGGCTATCTTCTTGGATCCTACACAATATTCACAATAAGTCTTTGAAAAAAAAAAGAAAACTTTGGAAACATTTCACCTCCGCGATTAAATTAAGTAGTTAACATAATTCCTTCACAGAATTCCTCTCAATAATATATCATCAAATGAAAAGGTGGCTTTGCTATGGAAAAAACTTTAGCTGAACCAACGCACACACAAGTATCCGATAAATTGAACCAAAGCCAATTTCACCGTAACAGTCCTTTGAACTGCTTTTCTTATGAATACAATTCAGGGGATTGAATGGAATAGTATGATTCATAACGACAGAATAGGAGCCAAAGATATATTATTTCACCCTCAACTGACTAGGGCAGTGTTATGAATTGAATTCGAGAGGAGCATACTTTGCAGCCGAGTGTTTGGTTTCTCTTTGAAAGACGGCAAAGGTGTATTGCACATGACCTCTGGCACAAAATCCCTATGCACCATTTTCAAATTCGTGCTCACGTGATAAACGTATTGGATTTGTGTATGAAATGTACAATATTTATATAGAACAAACAAAGAAATTGTTTTCATATTTTCAGTTGACTGAAGTAAAACTACTACTGTTCAAGAGCAAAATAACGTGTAAATAAATCCTATGTTGTATCAGGTATGCAGAACAAATACATATATTCAGCCTTGTTTATATATGTTCGAAATTATGCCGCAAGCACATAAATATTTTGTTTTGATGTTTTTTTCCTATTGTTTTTAGTAATTGTATTTTAAAAAGCAACCACTTAAAAATTGAATGCACGTCTTATCATTAACCCATATGTGTATTCTACTTTGCTACAAAATTTAATATTTAAACCTTGATTTTAGAAACAGAATGGCAGGAAATGACTCATTAAAGGGGAAATGTAGACAGTAGAAATGTGGATTGTCTTAAGTACGGATTTATAGAGTCCCTTATAAACAAGCACATGACTATGTACTTACTGTGCGAAAAGGTGCTTTCAATTGAGGCGGTGAATCCTTCCAGGCTAATTGACCATTTTACGAAGGCACATCCTGACAAGACTGAAAAGACTTGAACAGTTTTTCGGTCATTTCGTGACTGAGTGCAAATTCGCCCAACATTTCCTTTAACACTTCAACTGTGTAATACTTCAAAACATATCACTGATGGTATGTGTGCATCATACAATATTTCACTATCAATTGCCAAATCTTGAAAGCCACATACATTTGGCAAAGAACTCATCTTACCGGCAATAAGTGAAGTCCTGAGTACTGTTCTGCATAAGCCACCATATGATACAATAACAATTATTCCCCTAAACAACACTTCAGTTCAACGACGAATAGATAAAATGGCTGAAAATGTGGAAGATATATTGTGCAGCATCCTTAAAACAACAGAATTGGCATTACAGTTGGACGAGTTAACTTTGCCAGGTAATGAATCTGTGGTCTGACTTATGTACGGTTTATTAAAGATGAAAGTCTACCTCAAGAGTTTTTTGTTTGCCAAGCAATCAGAAACTGACACTAAAAGATATTTCGTATCATAGAGCAGCTCTTCAGGGACAAAAATAATCCACTTTCCAGCATACTTGCTGTGCTGAGCTCCAGAGATGACTGGTTCTCACCTTGGTTGCATTACATATTTGAGAAGATGTGTACCAAATGTTTTTTCTATTCATTGTTTCATTCACTGAAAACATCTAGTGGCTAAAATATTGAGTGATCGCTTTCACAAGTCCTTAAACATTGTAATTACACCGTTTAGCACAATCAAAGCCCATGCTCCTAATGATTGACTCTTTTGACAGTTGTGTGGTGAGAATGGCGAAGATTTCAAATGTTTGTTACTTCACACAGAAGTTCGTTGGCTATCAATAGGCAATTGTATAAGGCATTTCTAAAATCTTTTTGACAATGTCATGCAGTTTTTTGAGGAGAAAGATGCTTTTCTCAGTGACAACCTTAAGGAGATTAGGAGTGATGTTGCATTTTTGTCTGAACTATTTGCAAAGTTCAATGAAAAGAATTTACAATAGCTGGGAAATGATGCTAACCTTATAAAGGCAAAATCTGTGGTGACTGTGGTTTATTTCCAAGTTGATTTTACAAGATGATTTTACGTATTTAAGTGCAACATATGTTGCCGCGAGCTTCCTTCCCTGCTTAAGCTAGAAGTGCAAGCTGGTATGGGTGATGATGATTTGAGAGTCTTTCTTGATCATTTAACCACCTTGCATAAAAGTATGACATGGTGATTTGCGGATCTTCTTTTATTGGAAATCCAGACTGGGTGATAAATCTGTTTGTAGATATTGAGGAAGTTGGAGTATTGGAGGAAGAATTAATTGGACAACAAAATGACGTTGAATTGAAAACAAAGTTTAAGATAAATTATCAAGAGTTTTGGTTGCAGAAGGAGGTTTCCAATCATTATCCTGCATAATGGATGGTGATTAAAAAAATCCTCCTTACATTTCCGACTTCATTTTGGTGGAACGTGGTTTTACTGTTGTCATTTAGCTTATTTCCAAGCAGAGAAACAGACTTCAAGTTTGTGTACGCGTTGATTTAAGACTCTGCTCGGTGATGTTAAACCGGACATTGGAAAACTGGTATCAGGTCATCAAGCCCATCCATCCAATTAAAATATTATTATGTTTTAAGATACCATAACCATAAACACAGTAATCAACCCGAAGGTCGGTTTAGTAGGTGATGGTAGAGCTCACCCGTGTACCAAGCCCAACGGCGTGTGAATATTCACACATCAGGGTAGGGGGGCCTGTTCCTTTCCCTGTGCCGGTTATGGTTTCCCAGGAAGATCTGGTACCCGAAAAATCAACTAGCTTGGGTGGAGCTGCAGGTGCCCAAAGTGCCTTGCCCGGGAATCGAACCTGGGACCCTCCGGTCAGCAGTCCAACGCTCTACCCGCTAGACCACCGCGACCCGTTATGTTTTAAGATAGAAATATGTTATTAAATTATGCAATAGAGTCTCTTAAAATTACTTCTAGACTATGAAAAACTAAAATCAATAGTCACTTAATTGTTAAACTAATTTTAACTAAACATGATTGGTGATTCTATTTTCATAAATTGAAAATCTTCTTGTTTAATAATTGCTTAACTTAAGTAAAAGAAATGACATATAAACTTCCAAAAGAAGTTTTTTTAAATATTTGTTTTTAACATTTATTTTTATGTAAAAAGCATATTCTCACCTAAGAAAAAGTTTGGGGAACACTGCTTTAAAGGAGCAAGGTGTTGTGATGAAATACTGTGCATATGATGTCACATGCATTCGTAGTCGTGCGCCACAGTCCAAAGTTTGAATCCTGGTCAAGGTGAATGTTTTTTACTCTCTGAAATTGTCGCAATGTAATGCACAATCAGCGAATGACTCCATTGAAAGTTACCGTCATGGCATCTTATGGAGTATCTTGAACTACTTCTAACTTGTGATTTTGCAGTTCAGTCTACAAGTTTGCATTTTGCACTCCTCCCATACTCTTAACCTTTCATTTGTTTTCCTCTTTGTGCAGCGCTCCACTCTCTCTTTCTCGAGGGGATGTTTCTTTGAAATGATCCGAGGCACGATGATCGAGGATGCTACTGGTCTTGGGCCCCTCAATGGGGATAGTGTTAAAATATTTGACCCTTGTTAAAGAATTGAATTCAACTGAATGATCCCTCATTATTTTCTGATCAAACTATTACCTGGCAGAACCATCGAACTCAGTGAAGCGAAAAGATTCAGGGGTTAGGACATTTAATGTTTTTGAAATATTTTCTGTCCACCTCAGTGATGATATAAATTATAGCCTCACTCCTTTTCATTTGTGAGATTAAGACCATAGTTAATTTTCTAATAAAATTACCCAATCCAAATACACTAATCAATAAACACACGGAACCAACTGGGGCTCGATAATTTTCATTCTTATATTTGAGTTATTTTACTGAAATAAATTACCCACTGGACTATCACAGCCAGTTAGCTGCAGTTTAGTTAAGACTACTTGACAATTCCATCCCTTCAAGTTATGAGTACAAATCGAATAGCAGATTTTTCTTTTGAAAAACCTTGCACTTATTCAAAGTTACTTTAAGGTCAGGTTTTATAATGTCTTGTTAAGCTGAAAATTAATGTTAACCTCCTCTGGTTAAGGCCAGAACTCAATTTTATGACCGTTAGTTAAGTTGAAAACTGACTGTTAAAGAGTTCAATTACTGACAGATGATGTTAGTGTGTTTAAAATGTTCACATTCACTAATGAGTGAGCCTATTTGAATATACAATCGGTTTTGTCAGTAATTCCATATTAAGTTCACGTTGACTAATAATTGTATTTTAGGAGACATTATAAAAGTGGGCTTTGGTTGGCATTCATCTTGGTAACTGTCTTCTTTTTCTAAGTTGATGATTCTGGGAATATTATCTTGCAGTTGAAGACATCTGTTGGCCGGGGTCGAGCTTTCCTGAGGTTCTGCCTTGTGCACCAATGTTTGGCTGACACCCTGCAGCAATGTTTTTCGGGTGCCTTAGAGCTGACTGTTGAGTGGTATGCAGATTGGGCCCCGGTGAGAGATGCCGATTCTCTCAGTCAGCTCCTTACTTCACTTTATGACCTGAACGATGTGCAGTTTGACCTCTCATCTCCCTCTTGTCATGACCTTGATGTTTCCTGGCCAGTTTTCAATAGGTAAGTAAGTTGCTCTGTCAATTTTTATGGCTAAGGAGGACGAGTTTGGTGCGATTTCCTTACGTTTGTGTTCTAATGATTCCTCCATCACCACCAACCCCCTGAAAAAAATCGTCAACCAAGTAATTTCTAATAAGATTGACACTCATAAAGTATATTTTTTAAATTCCCTCCTCTACCGCTCTCCTCAAATGATCTGGATAAGCTCTGAATATAAATGATCTCATGTGGAAGAAAACTGATTAGCATTTTTTTCCATCATTAACTTTTGCTTTTGTTTCCTATTCCTTCTGAGTGCAAAGCATTGTTAAAGCATTCCAGGATATAGGGATATGTGCTATAAAGTTTAATAAATATTTCATGTAAGTTTATTTTGTTGAAAAAATGAGTGGCTCAATCACAACACTAATAACTGCTGCCAATAAGCAAAATCTGAAGTGCGCACATTGAAGATGTAATGCCAGTCGGTGATCTGGCCATCTGCCCAAAATATATTGTTTCATGATCTTTTCAGCATTTCTTAACCGTATCAGTATTAATCTACACATATAAATTGTCAGTATAATTTTGCAAATAGGAATGAGAGAACACATTCCGTTGTTTTCATTGTGAATTTTCTGAAGGCAGTCAAAAGTAATACTTTTCACATATTTTTAGTAATCCGTGTACTGTATCAAATGAGAACTGACTTTTAATTTTTCAAGTTCATGCTAAGAATAATATCTGATATATATCAAGTCTTTAATTACCTGTGGTCTAAGATATCAAAATACCACATAAGTGGTCTCGTTAGAGGCTCAGATTGTTATTAACGCATGCATGTTCTTGTCACAGTTTCCTCTCAAGGAAAAAAAACATGAACACAGTTATCAACCTGAAGGTCAGTTTGATATTTGAATATAGAGCTCACCCAGGACCAAGCCCAGCGACTTGATCCAAATAATCCATGCAAATGTGTGTGCCTTGTAAAAAAAACTACACATCTGTTGTCAATGTCCACTCTGACTATTTGATAAATTTTCTTGAAAAATGTATGTTATGCCAGTAAAATTTCCATAGTTCCTCTAAAACCATTAGATATTGTTTCAGCTTCTGCCTTTATAGTATCAGTTTCTTACTCTATTTCATGGCATTTTCATATTTATTCTCGTGGTACTAATCCGGTTTGGACCGCTCTTCCGTATCTGTAGCTGGAATCAATGTTTTATGCATCTCTTTCTTTTCGCTCTCACCAAACCCCCCCTCCCCCCCTTGTTTTCCACCAAGTGTCACCCTTCATTCTTCGAACTTCTTTTATTCTCTATTTTTCTACTTCCTCTCTGAACGTATTCAATGAACATTCCTTTTTAACTTCCCTGTCTCACTCGCAATTTCATCTCCAACAACTTTGTCCCATCCCATCTTCGAGAGAGTTTAATTTGTTCTGCTAGGCATTCATCTATACCGTATTCATAATGTGCCATCTTGTTGGTCAAAATTTCCTTCGCACCCAGGTTCTCCCTTAACTACCCTTAAGACTACCATGTGTGATGTATTCCATCATTCAAGACCTGTCAAAGGCCTTGTATCCATCACTAATATTGCCCTCTCATCATATGCAATGAAATCAAGCATCATCCCTTATCTGAGGGTTGTTTGGATACGAGATCTGTCGGAAAACTTCCAGTCAAGCAATAATTGGAGAAAAATGGCCTCGTCAGAGTCAAGAATTTTGCACTGCAGTCGCAGGGGATTTCATCCAAGTCGCAAGTGATGACCCAGGTTTTCTAACAAAGGTCATAACTGGAGATGAATCATGGGCATATGAACTATGAACCTGAAATGAAAGCTCAATCTTCCAACAGTTTGTTGAAAAGATAAAAGAGAATTTGATGAGGCAGCTCCGATAAAAAGGACTCTGCCGATCGTTTTGAAAAGTGGAAGAGAGATGCTGGGATTAGTGCATTAGGTCCCAAGGGGAGTGGCTTTAAAGGGAGGCACTAAGTCCTCCTCCTCGTTCTTCGGAGGACATTCGTCTAAAAATATTGCTTGGCTGGAAGTTTTCTGGACAGAACTCATACATATGTATATTCTTAAACTATGCTGTTGAGATCCGTTACTTTTCTGTATTCACTATCACCAAGTTTTTACTGTTTTAATTCATTCCCTCGAGTGTTTCCAAATAGTTTTACCTCTTGCTCAATCCTTTCCTCATCCAGCTAAAGCATTCATTGCACGGTACACCTGAATGTAGTCATCTCAGTGTTTTCATCTTGGCATGGGCCCATCTTGTTGTGTTACATTTTAAAATATTTGTTTGTTGTGACATTTGTATGCTGATCTCGACATGTGTCATGTTGTGCTTGGATTCACGTATGTTTATTGCATTTCTACACTGGGAAACTTTTCATCTTTCTAACTTTTTTCATCATTATTACGTGTAATTTTTCGTGATATTGTCAATTATTGGGAGGAGTAATACTCCTGTGGTGATGCATTATTTTTTTTCTTTGGATGATTCTTTTCTAAAAGTGAAAGAGATTTTGTTGATTCCTGAAATAATTGATGCTTGAATGTTCAATGGTTACATCGGCTTCTATTAGGATGAGAACTTAACGAGACCCCACAAGTGCTTTATAGGGAATTGTGACGCCAGATTGTCGGCCATCTTTCAGAAGTTGACAATAAAGATCAATGCTATACTAATGGCACTATACATTTTTAACTGCTATTGCAAATTGTCTTACTTGGTAGAGTATCAATAATAATTGTAGATTAAAAGTAGGAGCTTTTCATTTCTCATTTTATATGAGTATTTGTCTGTCAGCAGAATAAATATCATTTCACTTCATCCAAAAGTATTTAATAAAAGCATAATCTTTGGAGATTTTCTGTGCTTTGGAATGCATGCTAGCTGTGTTTCACGGGCATAACTTTGAATTTGTCATTGCATGAATGATGCGCTCCACAGAATGGAGTAATTTGAGGACAACAACCTTGCTTTGGAGAGGCTTCTTAGTATTTTTGTTTTCCATTGAAAGAAGGCATGGGTTAAATTTCTACTTGACCTCAAAGGATTCGGAGCAAGGAGTTGCAAGGCAAAAATAGCTCTAGTTATTCTGTATAGTGGTGTGGTGGATGCCGTTAGTAATTAGGTGTGGGGTGTTTTAGATTTTGGGGGTTGGAAAGAGATGCTTATTGGTGGGATTAGCATGCCAGTAACTCTAAGGGCCTGATATGGTCTGTTTTTATTAAGTTCCATCGGACGAAGGCGGCAATACTGACTGCTTTCCCTAGAGGGACTAAGTTGAGGTCGGAATGCCACTTAAGTATTGGCATCCTCCAAGATTTGAGCCCTCCTGCTTTAAGCATGTGAAATAAAAGATGTCGTCCGTGAATGACGTCTCTTACTTTGGAGAAAAAAGAAGTTTGGAATGCGTTACGTGAAGCTATTTGCGGTTTCATCATATTGGTCCAACCATCTCTCTCCCATATTATTTTGCATCGAAAGCATTACTCTGTGGTTGATCTGACAATCAAAATGTAATTCTCGAAGAAAATTTGTTCGCTTACCGAGCAGGTAAGTCACGGGAATGAATATTTACCCGAATTGTTCTCTGAAAGCGGTCTTGCGAGCTCCATATGTGTTATCATCGAATGTCAATAATCTGGTAAAGGCTAGAGAGATCTTTTCAGTCTTAAAGTAATAAATCGGGGGTTTAATGGGAGACAAGTGATGCCATTTTAGAATGCAGAGGAGGATCGCTCCGTGTGCGACAATGGAGGGAAGATTGGGGGGCGGGGTGGTTGAAAACGGTCCAAAGCGGAGCGGTGTGTCATAGTTAGCGGACGGACACCCCGAGAGCCACTCATTGTGACTCTGACGCAACCCTTCGCGAAGGCAGACCAACCAAAACAACAACAGCAAAAGTCCGTTTAAAAACTCGGTCACTGGAATTTGAAACGTTTCGGAAAGAAGTCGTGCTATTCCAGAGAGAGAACCCTATTAGCGCGAAGTTTGTTTTATTAGTCGTTGCTAGACCTGATTCTTTTTTCATTCGTTAATATATGTGGTTCTTGGAGTGAGATGGACAGTTGGCAAACCTTTTTTCGAACACCGTTTCATGGACTTAAGACGTTTCATTATAACAAAACTAAGCTTATATTTGCAAAGTACATGTCATTAATCATTAATCCCGGCTTCTTAATTGACTAGGCAGAGCGTAAAAGTCATTCGCCTTAACCGAATGATTTCTACGCTCTGAAATTGTTGCATTGAAATGCATATTAGCGGATAACTCCGTAAAATGTGGCTGCTCCATGTTGTATCTCCATCGCAGTTTCTTGGAATTTGACTAGGTAGAGTTTAAAATCTACATTCGAGCCCGTTGCAACACTATTAAGCAATCCGTTAAAAAAATGCTTAGAAGGATATGTTTTTCTCGCCAAAGTACGGGATAGTTATACATTGCGCGTAAATATTTTCATTTTACGCAATGCTCTTTCCAAAGAGTCGAAATGTTAATTGAAAAGTACCTGAATTAATGTGAAACGAATCGGGGACAAGTTTCAGTGCCATTTTTTGTGTATTATGTTAAACATCTTTATTGAAAAATGTTATTCTTTTCTACTCATAAAACGCATTTAAAAAACACCGTCATTAACGTGTGATTCATTAATGAAACACCTCGATTTGTTTTGCATAGACAACTGAAGATTCTTGTGGTGAAATTCTTGAATCCTTATCGTCCACTTTCTTTGAGTTTTCCCAAGTCGAGAAAATTGCTAAATCTCTTTCTCGAAAACTGAAAATTCGCCACTTGTCATAAAAAATCCATGCGGAACAAGAAGTACTCCTAAAAGATTCACTCCTGTTGCCAATTATGACTTTCAAAAATGCGGTTGACCACAGTATTTTCAAATTATTTACACAGGAATTAAAAAGTTCAAAATTCTAAGGAGATTAAGAGTTCTCCCGAATTCGCGAGCCAGCCGCTTCCCTCGAGTGGGTGCTGCCAAAGTCAGGCATGGATGCTCGGGATGAATTGCTTTTTTGCGCCCTGAAACCGCATTCCGCATTCGCCCCTCTTCGCCCCAAAATTCCGAGGCTTGATAAACTACATCAGAATTGCTCGATTTGCAGTGTACGTTGCGTGCGAAATATCCCTCAAGTTATATGGCGATGGTCGTCGACCTCCTTGATCCTCCACGCTCTACACATACCGCCATCTTTCGTCATTAGTCGTATTTCATAGCATTACCGATTACTTTGTATTTTACTGACGTCTTAATTTCTCGACCGTAGTTCCATCTTTGGAATGGTTGTATTAGAATATTCGTTGAAATTAATCTTTTTCATGAATTATTGTTACCTCTAGGGCGACCACACTATTTTTTTGCGGCACCGATCATACCATAACGCGGGCATTGAAGTTGGAATAATCTTTCACACTTGCGGTCTTCACCAACTCACAGGAAATTAGAGTCACCAAGGTATCGCATTACAAACAAATGCGGCACCTGTTTTTAGGTTTTATATGGTATATATATGGTATATATATGGTATATATATATATACATACATATATATATATGTATATGTAATATATATATAAATAAAAATAACATATATATATGTATATATATGTGTATATATATATACATATATATATATGTATATATATATATACACATATATATGTTATATATATATATATTATTATTATTATTTATTATGTGGTAATCTACCGTTTAAGGTAGGTTTTTGGATGGACACAACTATCAAATAAACATTTTGTGATTCCCCACCTATCAAACTAATCTATATCAGCCCTCTTCATCTCGGTGTACTTCTTTCCTCCCTTCATCCCGTCCAACATCCCTATCCTGTTCCTCCCCTTACCTCGCTTGTCCAACATTCTCCCCTCTATTACCTTCTTCAACATTCCACTACCGCTCAATACGCCTTTCATCCATTTTTCCTGCCTCCATAGGATTTCTCTCAACAAACCCCTCTCCTCACCCACCATCTCCAGTACTTCCTCATTTGTTTTCCTTTCGGTCCATTTCACCTTCTCCATTCTTCTCCACACCCACATTTCAAAAGCCTCCAATCTACGCCTATCCTCCTGCTTCAGTGACCACGTTTCCGCGCCGTACATAGCTACGCTCCATATCAGAGTTTTTACGAGTCTTGTCTTAACATCCCTACTCAACGTCCCCGTCATCAACTCCCTCCTCCTTGAGAAAGCCTCCTTGCCTAGCGCAGTTCTTCTCCTTACGTCCCTACCACTTTGACATTATTGGTCCAAAACACTTCCGAGATATGTAAACTGCTCTACCTGCTCTATTCTTTCCCCGCCTATTTTAATATTTAGCTTAGCCTTTTTCTTTCTGGAAAATCGCATAACCTTTGTTTTATTAATATTGATTCTCATCCCATATTTATCGCACTGAACCTCCAATTCACTCAGCAATGCTTGCAACCCCTTGGCTGACTGAGCAACTAATGCTTGTCATCAGCAAACCTAACCGATTTTACAAATTCCCCTCCGACTTTCATTCCTACCTCCAGTTCTTCCCATGCCTCTTAAATCATTTCCTCCACATATACGTTGAACAGCATCGGTGACAATGGGCAACCCTGCCTTACCCCTCTTCCTAACACTGCCCATCCGGACTCTCCGTTCCCCACTCGCACCTGAGCAGTCTGAGACATGTACAGGTTGCGGATCAGTCTCCTGTCCCTCCAATCCATTCCTATTTTCTGCAATACACGCATTAATTTTTCCCAATTCACTCTATCAAACGCTTTTTCGAAATCTACAAAACAGGAAAAAACGTCCTGGTTGTATTCTATATTCCTCTCTATTAGTGATCTCATTACTGCAATGGCATCACGCGTACCTCTTCCCTTTCTAAACCCAAACTGATCATCCCTTAAGTAATCATTTGCCTTACTCTCTATCCTTTTGTTGATGATCCTGAGAATAACTTTAGCTGCGTGGGATATCAAACTTATTGTTCTGTAATCCTCACATGATATAGACTTTGCCTTTTTTGGAATAGGAACTAACACCAATCTCACAAAATCTTCTGACCAGATTCCTTCTTCATAGATACTACGAATCAGTCCATATAGGGCCTTCTTTCCGCATTTTCGTAAACATTTCAACAGTTCTACAGGTATGTTGTCCACCCCCACGGCCTTATTTGCTTTCATCTCCTTTAATGCCCTTTCTATTTCATCGTCGAGTATGCCTTGACCTAAGCTATCTTCTTCTACGTCATGTTCCTTTTCTATGTCTAACCTTGTCGGCCTAAGTTCTTTACCATGCAGTGTTTCTATATATTCCTTCCATCTCTCTTGGATTTTTCCTGGTTCAACTATTATCTTACCCCACTTATCTTTAAATGTTAGCACAGATCTTGCCTTCTTACTTCCCGATAATAACTTAACCTTGCTGTATAGAGCACCAATTTCACCCTTCTTCTGTAAACTTTCCATATCCTCGCATTGTGTTTTCCACCATTCTTCTTTTGCTTTATTTGTGGCCCTTCTCAATTTATTGTTTAACTCTTTGTACTTCATTTTGCCTAACTCTGTGTTTACATTCTTCCATCTTCTCCTCTCATCCATCTTTGCAATCATCTCATCCGTGACCCATGGTTTCCTAATTCTTTTCCCCTTAACGGTTCCTATAGTGTCTTTTGCTGCTTCCGATATCCCTTGCTTGATACATTCCCATTTTTCTTCGATTGTAATCAGTTCTTTACCGTCATCCATATATATATACAAACACTAAGATAATAGATATTACACACACAGAAACCTAAAAGAAGGACACTTACAGTAGATATTTACGTTTCGACGGCACGGCCGTCGTCATCAGAATCTGATGACGACGGCCGTGCCGTCGAAACGTAAATATCTACTGTAAGTGTCCTTCTTTTATGTTTCTGTGTGTGTAATATCTATTATCTTAGTGTTTGTGTGTTTTTGCGTCGCCGGAGAGCGTCATTTTCAAGATTATATATATATATATATATATATATATATATATATATACCTCCACCTCGACCATTGGTTTGTTTATACAGTCAGTGTATGAGTTTAACTCTGAATTAACTATTTGTGCGTATTTCTCGTCATCGTTCCATCCTAAACCTATGTATTCACAGCGCCAGGAATATTTTTTTATCGTGCCATTTTCGTCTTTGCCTTATTTTAAAAGAAATGACATCTTGGCGACTCTATCGCCTTGGCTAGGATCCAATCCGACGTAAATCGATGCGTCCAGGTTCGAATTCCGGGCTAGGTGAATGTTTTTCCACTGCGAAAGAGTCGCGCATATACTACGTATACGAGGATAGTTTGAAAGGTTCTCGGAATCACCACCAGATTTTACCGCTGGCGCAACGTAGCAATAGGTAAACCTCTTTATGAGTAAACACGTGCGTAACTAGTATATCTTCGCATCAGCGAGTGGCTCTGCTTTAGTCGAACTTTCGGAATTTCAGCTCGTTTTTTTTTAAATTAAACTTATTTTTTGTGTACGAACAAGGCAAAAGTGACCTTGTTTTTTAATGGAATGTCCCCCTCGGGCCCTGGATTGTCCAGTTCGACGTCTTCGGGCGTCCCCGCTCGCTCGCTCCAGCGGAGAGAAGGAGTGACTTCCAAAGTCACAGTGGTGGTGGCGTGGCGGGCGAGTGTCTTCTTGGAGAAGGAGAGGACGGGGAGGCGGAGGAGGGTGTTGGCAAAGGGATGAGTGGGGTTCAGCGGGGCGGGCAGAGGAGGGATGACCGAAATAGCCAGGTGGGAGTGGGGAAGCATTTTGAGTGTGTGGGGGGGGAGGGGTGGTGGGGAAAATATGACGTGTGTGGGGGTGAGTGAGGGGAGGTCGGAGTCGTGCGGCGTCCATCTACGTCCTCGCTCCTCGTACTTACTTCGCGAGGGAAGAAAAAAAAATGTTTCTTTCGCCCACTCGTCACAGTTTCCATTTCCCGTGTCTCTTTTATTTCAATGGTGCCCATTTCGTCCCGAGGGTGGTGTCCCCGGTGGTGATGGTCGAATGGTTTCGAGGTCTCGGCGATGATCGGCCCGCGTAAATTTGGCCCCTGCCGGAAAGGCGGGATTGGGCTCCACTCTTTGAGAGCGAAGACCGCTTGAAAGAGGACGGGCTTCCTCGAGTCAAAGAGCGTCCTCGGAAGTCGCACCTTCATAGTGGAATACCTTTATATCCCCACGCACGCGGAAGCTGGGGGAATTATTTCACATCGCCCACTTCCGCAGGATTTTACCCCGACTACGTTTCGCCCCGCCCCCCTTCGAAATGCGAATCGTGTGTGTAATGTGATGGCAAAGGAAAGAAACTTATTTTCGCTCACCAGTATTTATACTTTTCAGTCGCTCAAGTTTTTTTTAATATCCACTTGTTGGTGCATGGAATTGGCAAGCATTTTGCAGTTTTTGGCGGCGAACAAACATGTTTGTGGGCCACGCTAGATGGAGTGAGATTACTCTTTTGGGTTCGTTGTTTTCCCAGGGCTTTATATCCGTCTTCGGACAGTCCCCAATAACGCTGCGGCAACGGAAAAAGGTTGCCTCCATCGTTGCCTCCAACCGTCCTCCACCTCAGAAACCCCCTCTTTCAATTTGCATCACATACTTCCCTGTCGTAGTCTCTGAGATTAATCCTAAAAATCTCTACCCTATCCTCATAAACCATAATTCCACCGCCAACCTTTTTCCCAAGTGCCCCTACATTGCTTTCAGACGCCCCAAACTTTATATATCTATATATATACCATAAACACAGTAATCAACCCGAAGGTCGATTTAGTAGGTGATGGTAGAGTTCACCCATGTACTAAGCCCGACGGCGTGTGAATATCCACACATCAGGGTAGGGGGGCCATTTCCTTTCCCTGTGCCGGTTATGGTTTTCCAGGAAGATCTGGTACCCGAAAAATCAACTAGCTTGGGTGGAGCTGCAGTTGCCCAGAGTGCCTTCCCCAGGAATCGAACCCGAGACCCTCCGGTCAGTAGTTCAAGTTCTACGCGACCCACCTCCTTATATATAAATATTCGTATATTGAAAATGAAAAAATATAGTAACTTTGTTATTCCAGAGAAGATGTCCCGAGTTTCTAATTCAATCTATTGCTCTAGCTCAGCATGCACGCAGGGAACTCGGCGTAGTAAGCAAGCGCTCATTGCAAAATCGAGAACGAAAGGCATTACTGTTCGTTTTCGGGTTTCGCAAATCGCCCTGGCCTCGGAGAGATAAGCACTGCTGACCTCTCGAGCCTCTCTATATGGCAGTCGTCTGGCATTTCGCACCGCTTGCCTCCGAGGAAGACCTGAGCCGGCGAATTAATGGCACGTTATGATTGAACTGGTGGGCGGATAATGCAAGTGATTATGTGTATTCCCTCGCTTCTTTAGAAAATCCTCACATCAATTGAATTTTCACCATCAGAGGGCTCTGAGATGTGCATAGCAATCACAAATTCGCGAGTGTATGTGTCCTCGGAATGTTAATTGTTCTCCATCGGATAGCAGACACACTCATCTGCTCTTTTGGTCGTCCGTTCGTGAAGACCTTCAGGAGGACGAGTTTAGTTCAGATCTTTCGCATCGCCGAATTTCCAGTGATGATGGTGTGTGCACTGTCACTGTCCTTTCAATGCTTGCATGCTTGTTCGTGTTGGTACGTGGAGGTGTCGACCTGACTCGTGGCCAACGCCTTTTCCTTTAGCAAATTGCGCAATCATCTCTGCGTCCATTTCGAAATCCTACAGTCAGATTCCGTATTCCAGTTTCTGAAATATTGTGTGTCGCGGTGTGTTTCGTCTCTCTTTGCTCGGCATTTGGAAGGAGGCTCTCGCGGTTTTGGGGGAGGGGTGCGCCGGACCACTTTGGCCACGAGGTCGCACCATGAAGGATCTTAGGGCTCTCTTAAGGGAGAGGGCGCTTGGGGAGGGGTGGGGGCGTAGAGGGGAAGCGCCACTCTGCGGGAGGTGTGCACCACAAAGCATCCACGATCATTTCAAAGGTTGGTGGTGCTCGTGCGGCGCGTGGAATTCGCACCTCAAGAGTGTCCTTTCCCTGTGCAGCCTGAAGTTTCCCCTGGGAGATCTGGACAGCCGAACTTAAGTCACACCGCTTGGGGTGTGCGGAGGCATTGCCGAGATGTCGGTCGGTCTCCTTCGGGTGGTAGCCAACACCTCTTATCCTTTGAGGGTACCATTCTCCCCGTCTGTTCCAAATGGCATTTTTAAAATAAATCCCCGCCTGCCTCGGAGGAAATACCTCGGCTTGAAAAACCAATCCGCCAAACGTTAACTCTTTATCGAAGTTAGAATGTACGTGTCTGGGCCATAATGATTGTGATTGCCGTTGTTCTGGGGGGCCAGGAATTCCTCATCTTTTTAATTACTTTAATAGCAGTCGGCGTTGCACATCGGGAATCCAGTAATTTCTTTATCATCGTCTCCCACTCGTGTATCTAACAACCGGTTTGCTAGTCCAAACTCTTTGGAAGTATACACGCGAGCTAATTTTGTTTGTGAGCGAATTCCGAGAGACTGCGAGAAATGCCGCAGCAGTAACTTTTCAACGGATCCATCCAGATAATATGCATTTCAATGCAACAATTTCCGAATCTAAAAAAATCATTCGCCTTGACCGGGATACGAACCCAGATCCCTCGATGTCCGGCCGAGTGCTTTAGCCAGTTAAGCTATCGAGGCGTCCTCTTAAATTTCTCCTCCTTAAAATTCCCCCATAATTTAAAAGTTTAAGAGGGCACCTCTATAGATTAACTGGCGAAAGCACTCGGCCGGACATGGAGGGATCCAGGCACGAGTCCCGGGTTCAAATCCAGGTCAAGGGGAATGAATTTTACACTCTGAAATTGTTTCATTGTTTGTGAGCGTTTAAATTTTGTTTGAGGATCACGTGATGGCGACAAATAAAATACTTCATGAATCATTTGGTTCATGTGTAAATAATTTATATTTCATACCCTTTACGCCTTTCTGTTTCGGTGCAACCAAATCAATGGTAAATATGAAAGGATTTTTAGGAAACCTGCACAATTTTACGAATTTATGGCTAGCTTCTTCCCTATGGTATTATTTCTTTCACCAACGTGATTTCCTACATGTCTTTTGATTCCTGAGACCATTCTTTGTCTTAAAAATTCTCTCTAACCGCGTTCACCCTCTCTGCCTATAACTACTTCCTCTCCCGTTTGTCAATATTTAATACTCCTTTGTGTATCTTTTGGGTGATTGGACTCGTGTATGTCCCCCGAGATGTCCAAATTAACGTGGGATACTTTTTCAATGGCCGTTTATTTGGAGACTGCTGTGCGGACGCTTGAAAAAATGAGACACATATTGCGTTAAGGCATTGGATCTGGAGTGTGATTTTGCCCGGAGCGGAGAGACTCTGCGGAGATGTGAAGTAAAAACGAGTGTAGTGTACTCCGTGGGATTGCGTGATATCCATATTAAAACATTTTTAAGATTTAAAGGATTGCCTGATGATATCCGCAAGTAGGTGAAACGTGTTGTATCTCGGAATAATGTCTGTGAAAAAGTACAAACTCTTTTATAATGGATAAAAAGAACAAGAGTCCTTTGATATGTGGATATGATGGAGTGAAGAGAGGATGAGGGTGGTATAGTGCTGGGAAATATTGGAGAAGAAGAGAGAGTGATGGGCAAAGAGAGGAAGATGAATTGGGTAGGGCATTGTAAAAATGAGGAAGGAGTGTCTCTGTTTTGAACTGGAGGGAATGAAAGAGGGAGGAGAGGACGAGGGAGGCAGAGATGCTGGGCATGGTGAAGATTGGGCGAAAGAGTGGAGAAATGAAAAGAAAGGCTCGGGAGACACAGACAGGCATGAGAGGAACCTGTCTCGCGGCGGAGCAACCCAAGTGGATATTGCCGGTAATTCCAAACCTTCCTTCCCTTGATGGCACCACTCAATCCTCGCCCTATCTCTGTCCTACGAGGGATATTCGGAAAGTATGGCCCGAATCGCCGAGGCTAATGAAATGTCGAGAAAACGTCGAAACTCGCATGCGCACCGATTTCCGCCATGCCTCGCGCGTTACACGACACCATTTGCAAAAACGAGTATCTCTTATACATCTACATCATACCCCGCAAGGGCGTGTGGTGGGGGGTGTTAAGGTCACCACCAGTAAAAGGGAACAAAACCACATTCAAAATCAACACATCCATTCAAACCTACTGTATACCCCCAGTGACGTCACTTTGACCTCTTGTAATGATTCCCACCCCAATTTCAGAAGCATTTCAGTGACGCTTTTCGTTTTATCGTAAGAGTTTTTCACGCCACGGGCTGCCCGACGTTGGACCTTCTCAATTTCCCGAATGAGGAATACTAAATGGTTCCTTACAAGAGCGTAATAACAACGTTCCTTGACCTTGGAGTCACTTCTGCTGACAATGCGTCTAATAAATCCCAATTTTTGTATATGCTTGCCCGCAGACTTTACGTATATGGGTCCCCCAAGTTAAGTCTTCAGTGAATGTAACACCTAGGTATTTTACCGTATCAACTACGTCTGGGTCAACTCCTACTAATTTGAAAACGAATCCCGTTGATCTTTAAAATAAATTTACCATCGAACATTCATTAAGGTTTAATGACAATCCCCATTTTGAACACCATTTAGTAGGGAGACTGCTTATCTTCCTATGCCTTCGGCATACAAAAGAATGTAAAACGTTACGACAAATATTTAAACAAAAATGGAAACTATTTACGTAAGTAGAGAACGGTGTAAGGCATTAAATAAAAAAATTCTTTGTTGAAAAAATCTTTGGTGGTTTATTTTTTATAACACATCGGACCTTACTTTCCTAATATTTTCACCACAAGGACTTCATAAGTCGCCCACTCTACGTATTTATGCTTCTGAGTGTTAATACGAGTATGGGACAGCAAAAATGTCTGTGTAGCGTGAACGGACTCTCCTCGAACTATGGCGAAAGAATCGGAATTCGAACGGCTCTTCTTCGAACGAATCTTGCACTACTCGCTTGTACGATCATGTTTACTCTCGAATGCTACAAATTGCGCGGAGAAGGCTGTTTCAATGCATTAGTTGCTTCTGGGTAGGGGGGTTGTAGGCAGGAAGGGTTATTTATTTAAAAAACGCACGTGTGCTGGGTGAATGTCCGTTTTATTCGTCGTTCGCCGTGTATCCTGAAATTGCGAGAGACGTAAATTGGGTCAAAGAATTGTTTCTGTGCGTTCGTTGGTGCGTGAAATGAGTTTATGCCCCCGCGTGGGAATGTGCTAACGTGCGAATTTGGTCCAGAGGGGTGTTGTGACAGACCCCCCTCCCCCCCAGGAGGCGGTGCCCAGTCCCAACAGGTGGGGGGGGGAGTGTAGTGCTCGTCCCTTGAGGGACCTGGAGAGAGGGGCACTCGTCGGGACGGGGAGTTGCCTGGAAAACTCACGCAAGCGGGTGATGATCATCGAGCGATCCAAACTAGAAATAATATATCTTTAATTTCATTCGAGCAAAATGTGGGAAGATCAGCGATCCCCTAGTCATTACGAGGCTGACACAACTTCAAAAATTCCTAAAAAAACATTGAGTAGTACATAAAACTCTGAATTCGCGGATTGTTAACATTTTTCATCGTCAGAATGCATGTCATGTGTGTGTTTTTTTATAATAGTGGATATGTGTGTATGTGTGGACGGGCAGACGCTATGTAATTATTTTTATAGCAAATTTATATAAATATGGAGACGCGGTTGTTTAGGGGTAGAGCGTTGGACTACTGACGGTGGGGACCTGGGTTCGATTCCTGTGCATGATCCTATGGGCACCCTGAGCTTCACCCAAATCGTGTGATTTTTCTGGTAGCAGAAATTCCTGGGAAACCATGGGCGGCACAAGCTAAGTATTAAAATAGGAGCGCAAAAACTAGAGCAGGTGGAACAGTTCACGTATCTTGGAAGTGTTTTGGACCAACGCGGTCAAATGAGTGGGGACGTAAGGAGAAGAGTTGCGCTGGGCAGAGAGGCTTTCACAAGGAGGGAATTCAGATGACGGGGACGTTGAGTAAGGATGTTAAGAAATGACTCGTCAAAACTTTGATATGGAGCGTGGAGCTATGTACGGCACGGAAACGTGGCCATTGAAGCCGGAGGAAAGGCGTAGATCGGAGGATTTTGAAATGTGGGTGTGGAGAAGAATGGAGTAAGTGAAATGGACCGTAAGGAAAACAACTGAGGAAGTACCAGGGATGGTGGGCGAGGAGAGGGGTTTGTTGGGCGAAATTATAAGGAAGTAAGGAAGAATGGATGATATTGCTAAGCAATATTGGGATGTTGAAGTCTTGAGGGGAGAATGTTATGTGACTTCTTCTCTGGCTGATTTCATACTATGGTATAGATGTATGCATCTCGGCTGTGTAAATTTTAACTATGGGTCTGGCATCTCGAATCCTTCCATGCATCTGGTCCAGCACTGTAACGAATCTTGCTTGAGGGATGCCGTTTCTAGTGTACGTACTCGGGATTAATTTATGAAATGAGCGCGGCCTTCCGGAGAATCCCCGTGTGTAATGGCGCTATTTTTACTTCAATTGAGCGCGAATCTCCGCGTAGCTGCTTCGTTCGTCCTGAAGACAGGTTTTGTTTTTGGACGAATCAACGGGGAGGAACGGGGGAGGGAGGGTGGCTCACGAGTGTTCGGCCTACGCACCACTCCACTGCGCAACGCCAGAGGTCAAAGTTTTCGGAATAGATGATGAGTCACTTCATCTTGTTTGTTTAACAGAGATAAGCATAGCGTCTTTTCGCTGCACCCGAGTACTTTCCTTTATTCTCGTTACTTTTATTTCTATTCTGACGGGACGTTTGACATTTTCATTTCCCGACACTCACTCGCTAGATGGTAAAACGGGTGAGTTGCTAGTGTGTGCGGCCAGAAAAGGATTGTCGGAGGATGTTTAAATACCTAAATGATAAATTTTGGCGCTGGGATTCTTTCGGCCTGCTTATTTAGCTTTTAACTTTTTCGTCTTGTCTATAAGTCCTCTCTGGTATTTCAGTGATATGCTCGGTGAAATTAAGGTAGAAATGTCCTCTTGAAAATAACATTCGTCGAATGATGTGAACGAATAACATTCGTCGAATGATACTTCGTCCTTTCGGAGGAAGCCTTTTCTTCTTCTCCGGATTGAAGAATCGTTTGGATTTTCTTCCTTCGAAATCGTAAGTTGATTTGAGAGAGGACCCTATGTTTGCTCGCCACATTCTTGCGAATGATTTCAATCCAGAGATTATTTGCGTGGCTTACGAATTTACAAATTTCGGTTAAGATTTGTTTTAATGGAAATTTTAGCCTATAGTTTGAACCGGAAACACTTTTATTTAAATTTAACTGTGACTCTGATCACAATTTAGTTGTTATGAAATGTAACGTCCGTTTCAAAAAGATAAGGCAGGGGCGGCGGGTTAGAAAATGGAATGTAGAAGCATTAAATGGATTAGCGAGGAAGGAGTATCAGCAGGCTGTAGAGAAAATGATGGATGACGGTAAAGAGCTGAGTACTATCGAAGAAAAATGGGAATGTATCAAGACAGTGATTTCGAAAGCCGCAAAAGACACTATAGGAACCGTTAACGGAAAAAAGATAAGGAAACCATGGGTAATGGATGAGATGATTGCAAAGATGGATGAGAGAAGAAAATGGAAAGGCAAAATGAATTACAAAGAGTTAAACAATAAATTGAGAAGGGCCACAAATAAAGATAAAAGAAACATGGTGGACAAAGCAATGCGAGGGTATGCAAAGTTTACAGAGGAAGGGTGAAATTGGTGCGCCATAAAGCAAGGTTAATTACCTATCGGGAAGTAAGAAGGGAAGACCTGTGCTAACAGTTAAAGATAAATGGGGTAAGATAATAGTTGACACAGAAAAAATCCAAGGGAGATGGAAGGTATATATAGAAACACTGTATGGTAAAGATCTTAGGCCGACAAGGTTACACATAGAAAAGGAACATGACGTAGAAGAAGATAGCTTAGGTCCAGGCATACTCGACGATGAAATAAAAAAGGGCATTAAAGGAGATGAGAGCAAATAAGGCCGTGGGGGTGGACAACATTCCTGTAGAACTGTTGAAATGTTTAGGAAAATGCGGGAAGAAGACTGGGCAATGTGTAGATGTTGATATTTTTACCATTAGGTAATGCAACGGTCGTAAATGCTGACGGCCCCAGCCTGCTTGGTCTTCTTCAGGAGCAATTTGAAATGAATATTTAAGCTGTGTTTTGAAGGATCATATATTAATATACTTCCTTTACGTTAGCAAAAAATGCATCTTCTCGCATCACATGCCCTTGGTTTAATTGTTCTTTGCCCTTAAATTGTTTCGCGAGGGGAAGGAGGGATGTATTTAATCTTTTTAAGGGCATGACAAATACTAGGTGGGAGTCTGCGGAATCGGGAGTTCATGGAATCGCCTCCTTTCATCTTTCCAATGGCGATGCTTCAAAGGGAGGAGTGGGGAGGGGGTGACCTTGTTCGAAATTGAGACTCGGATATGAAGAGGGGAGGGGGGAGGCAAATTCTGCCCGACCCTTCAACGGGCGGGACTTCTCGCTTATTGTCGGCGGGAGGGCGCTGTCGGGGTATTTCCACGGGCAAGGGTGGTGGTTCTTTCGCGGCGCCTCGCGAGGGGTAGGGGCGTTCCCCCCAGGAGACGGCTCGCCTCTGCTCCCCCCGAGACGTCGCGGCACGTCGGGACGGCGGGGTCGTCAGGGAAGTGGACGGGGGGGTGGGCTTCCCTCGCCCCGACCTCTGCGGAGGAGAGGGGCGTTTGGCCGGGTGCCCACGTGCACGGGGCGTGGGTGCACTCTCCCTCATGACTTGGTGCCGGGAGGGTGTCCCGCCCGCCTCTCTCTCCGCCAACCCCATTTCGTCGTAGGCGTTCGGCGGATAGCGGTGAAACCCTGGCATTGAAGTGGGAACCTGGAGAAACCATGGGAAACGTGAGGAAAGGAAAGAAGTATGGAGTTGGGGAGAAATACCGCTGGAAAGAAGTGACGGGATTACTTCGCAAGGCCACAAGAATGTATGATCGTTTCCGGAAACCTTCCATAATCGTTGAACAAATTACGAGGGCTGACCGGAAAGTAATTTATGTTTTCGGGATAAAAAAATCACTTGTTCGATGAAAACGATCATTGTCAGCGTAGTTGGGCAACCCCTGATGTTGGCCATAGAAGATTCATATCACCAGTTCATTATAAAAGATGGTCCTTGCGCTACATGCCATCACAAATTTATCTCAATCGCAACGAAGCGTTAATGATATGTAATTACTAGATTTCTGGCGAAATATGAAAACTGTGCGCACATCTTACGGTTGCCAAGTGACCTCATTCTAAGGCACGCAGTATGTGGAAACCGCATTACTAACTACGTTTTATTATGAGAATGATTTATGATTGTGGAACCAAAAATCAGATGATAGAACTCAAAATGGAGCGAATGATTTACGCTGTGTATTGTAATGTATCTTCCTTCGCTCTGACGTGAATACTTAATTCTCATTTAAGTAAACTTATTTAACTTTCGAAAGTGATTTAATATAAGACTTGTGGCAGCGGTTCCTTGACGGTTCCGGCGGGGGAATAGAAATCATTTTGCGCGCAGATTTCTATTCTTAGCAGAGAGACAAAGTGTTTATTTCTGTAGAAAAAAGGGGCTATAATTTCCGTTGCTTGGTAGATTTCCAACGGGATCTGGTAATTTCATTCATAGGTGCGAGGAAGAAAATAAAAATACTAAAAAAATCAGTGTTATATTTTCGTCTTATCCGGAGGTCGAATGTTTGAATCACGTCTCGATGATTTGTTTCTCATTGGAGAAGTAGTGGACATTGGGAGATGAATGCGTTCGGCACGAGATAGCTCAATAGTCGGTACGACTTAAAGCCAAATTTATACGTTGCTACTATATTTAGATATTAATATCTTCATCATCAGTATTTCAGTCCTAGGATTTGTTTACTGCAGTCCTCAATTATTCCCTATTTAGTGTTAATTCCCTCGCCCTCTGATAAGTTTCCTGTTTTACTTCCTTCTTAATTTTCCCTATGCGCTTGTCTCTTGGCCTTTCTGGGAGGATCTTTCCTTCAATTTTTCCTTATATTATGTTTCTAACTAATCCATTGTGCCTCAAGGTATGTCCAATCCATTTAGTACTTCTTTGCCGTAGAGTTCTCCATATGGTCCTTTCCTCTTCTATATACTTCCTCATTCCTAACTTTGTCTGCCCATTTAAGCTTCAGCATTTTCCTCCAGCACCTCCAGTTTCAAATGATTCTGTTCTTCGCTGGTTCACGTATTGAATATTCCATATTTGCGATCCCTAGAGTTCCATGCTCCACACGAACGTTTTGACGAACTGCTTCCTTGTTTGCAATCTTATGTTCTTTGAACATAGTAGTTGCCTCTTCTCAATGAATGCCTTGTTAGCTTGATGTCGGTTGAGCTTCTTCCATCCCAAGTTATGCTGCCGCCCAGGTAGATGGATTCCACTTGCTCTAGTTTCATTCCTCGAATTGTGATATCTGCATTCAGCTTCTCTCTTCCGCACCCAAGGATTTTCGGTTTCTTCTCGTTAATGCTCATATTTAATTCCCGAAGAAGAATTAGAGGTATGAATAAGATAATTTTAATGGTCCGAATGTAAATACTGAAATATTACGAAGTAAATACAGGAAGTCTCGTGTAAAAACCTCATTTGAGGCTACCGAGCAAATGCAAAATGGGCAATGCAGAGCAACTAGCGGTACGATATTAATATTGCCAGACTCGTTGACAAGGCATCGTCTGGGAGAGCATTAAATTCAACTTAATTCCAGCTAACTTACTCAGGTATTATCGCAAGGAGTAGGCCATGTCCATATCACCATGGCCAGGGAAAACGTTTCGTCATCTGCAAGGCGCGCAGGTCAGAACTACCTTACTCACGCGTTCTTGATCCATTCATTCCTTTTCGTCCAAAAGTTAAAAGAATTTCGAGAACTAATAGGGCTAAGCGAGTCAGCGGAAATGCCAAAGATAATAAAGAGGCGTCGGAATGGCCATAAAGCCAAGTGCTTTTATTTCAGAGTAAATGATGCGTATGTCCCATCATTGTTTTCACTTGGGGAATGGTTTGCTTGTAAGTGGCTGTACGAAGAAATTTCGTTGGGGCACGCGAGGGATATTTATATTTAAAATGGCCCCATTGTATTGCCACCGCATTGTCTATTCGCCAAAAACAAAGCAGAGAGAGAGAGAGAGAGAGAGAAATGACAAAGAAGTTTGGTCGAGGGAACGTCGACCGAAGCGCGGGTCTCGCTTATTATCCGGAGTGGGGTCACGTGCCAACGAGGTTAACCGCCGCCACCGAACCAGCTGCCGAGCCCTCTGCTGGCCAACCACTTGTCGTCCACGCAGTCTCTTATTGACAAGGGTTTTGATCGGCCTTCCTTTTTCCCGCTCATTTAACACTTTTATGCATGCATGTGTATAGTGTTTGTTGACCCCAACTTTCCGCCAGAAAACATATCGAGACGACTGTATACCCACTTCGATTAATACGCTCACTCGGGGTCGTCGCATTTTCGTTTGCCTATCCGTTGTGCCGTCGCGGATTAAGTGGGTCGGGGGGTGGGGAGGGGGGGAGAGCGGGACGAGGGGGGGGACTCGCGTATTTATTTCCCTCCCTCCCCGCGAAAATACGAAACTCTCCTCGTGTTTAGGACATTCCGACGCCCACACGCACTCCCGCACACCCAGGGGTGTGAAGAGGAATGCACTTCGCACCCGCCCCCCCGCCTCTGCTCGGGGGGTGGGGGTGGATTAAGGGCAAGCGAGCCGGAGGGCGCCTCTGGGAATATTTCGTTTACGCGAAGGGATCAGCTGGGGGAGGCCGCAGCACCCTTCTCTTTATTTCCGGAAAGCCTCCCGCCAATCGAGCGATTCGGGGGAGGGAGGAGGTAGACGTGTTTTTGAATTCACCGAGTCATTCCTCAAGGTAGCCGCCGAGGTCGCCTCTCGCGTCGCCAGTGACGTATGGAATTTGACTTCTGACGTGCGTTTCGTTTTTGCGAATGTTTTTTCGCACGCGTTTTGAGATCGCGGGGCATGCTCGCCATTCTCAGAGTTGGGCGTTGGTTTTTGCGTGTTCAGCGTTCTATGTGAACAAGTTTTTAAGTGCGAACTTCATGTATTTTCTATTTCTTATGTGAAAAAAAATTGATCGTAATAAACAGGTAGGCCTGTGGGCAGTAAATTCTGTTCCGCAGATACTCGGTCCTCTCTTTGGCGACTCGCACTCTCGATTTGTGGTCGTCAACCGACATTTGGATTTTATTTAGGTGACGAATTACTTTCTCTACGCCTGTGGTTTTAATACCTGTTCGAGAAAAAGGGCATTGTTGGGTCGAAATGAGGCGACCGCACTGCTGTGACAATATCGTAATGGAGCCTCTAAGTATAGCGTACTGAATCGACGAGGTTGTCTTGCTTCGCGTTAAACTGAACTTGAATCAATTGCGAAAATAACGGCGCGGTAGCCCGGTGAGCAGAGGGCGTTGTGGTGATGGGCGGGTGATGTCTTTGGACAAACTCATCTAGAATTGCAAGAGGCGTGATTTTCTCGTTTCATGGAAGTCGTGAGGAAAGTTAATGGCTGCTAAGGGAAAGGAATTAATATTACCCCTTATTGCCCTGAGATGGTGGATTAACCCTAACCTGTCGCACCCAACCGTCCTGTTGATTACTATGACGGTGTTGGTTTTCATGTCAGGATAAAGTTATATCATCTCTTCCCGTGGAATTATTACAGCCTTGATTTCCTCCACTTATTTTCCTATGATATCTCGGAATATATGAGAACACACGTTCGGTATTGAATTACTCGTTATGATTATAGAACGAATGTCCTCTAACTGTCTTCCTCGATGCATTAAGTAAAATCTGAGGAATATGGCTATGCGTTTGCATCCTACTATGACATATGCATTAGGAAATTAAAAATCTTCAAGTTCCACCGAATTTCATTTGAAACGATCGGTTTCGTTGAACAGTCGACATAATCATCATTTAAACCTGAATTTCATCGTCAAGTAACATAAATTTATAGGCGAGTGGCGCAGGATTAATATTTATGAGGATTTTAAAATTGAACAGATTCCCGGATTTTTTCCGGAACAAATTTAAGCGTTTGAAAGGAAACGTTAGTGAAAATGTTTGGGTGTTCAGTGTTCCATGGATCGAGGAAATGTGTTCGTTGAGGCGAGGTGAGACTTGGGGCCTTCGAAATGCGGGTGTGGAGGAGAAAGTGGAATGCAAACGGACGAAGAAAGGGGAAATCTAGAGGAAGGAGAGTAATGGGCATGTTGGACGAGAGGAGAACCAATTGCGGCGATTAAGGGAGTTGGGTCGCGTCGGAGGCGTGGAAGTGTCTCAGCGGTTCGAATCCTCAGAAACCCTCTCTAAGGAGGAGAGCCAGGGCTCTACGGTGTTAGAGAGACGAGGTCCGAACTGGGCACCCACTTCCTCATTTGAACTTGGATACAAATCCGATTCCTCATCGCAGGTCATCTGCCGTGGTGGGCAGGTCCTCTCTCCTCCGCCACCTACCATCCTTTCCTGTGCCTCTTCATTCCCAACACACCTCCCTCTCCCACGTCGTCCGCCCTTCGATCTAGCACCTCCTCCGTAGCACGCGTCCTGGGCCACTTTCCTTTCCCTTGTTCGGTCGATTGTTTTTCAGCAATCTTCCCTCCACTCTTGTTCTCCTCCACACTTCTTAATTGTTCGACTACTACCATTAATTAGTAAATTCTACTGCTGCCTATTGATTGATTCTACCGCTGCCGTGACTGTGTGTTTTCGGAGGTTTGTATTTGCGTGTGCAGAGGCAAACAGGATCGCCTCCCGCGCGCATGCGTCTGCATGGGGTGCGGAAGATTCTTGCCCGTTAACCGGGGAGAGAGCACCCTGAGGGGAGGATTGATGGGGAGGCCGGCGCGCGGTTGGTGCAGGTGGGGTGTGGGGAGCCCTGGGACGGAAATAGACGGCATCTGGATGGCGGGGTGGAGTGAAATAGGGAGAGGAGGAGGTGGGGTCGCAGGAGGAGAATTGGGGGGGGGGAGCAGGGCTCTCGGGTGTTGGAGCGATGGTCCGATCCTCCCCCTCTCTTTCCAAATCCCTCCTATCTTTGTCCCCGTGGTTTGCCAACCTCACGGAAGGGTCTGACTTCTCGTTCCGAGTTCTTGGGCGTTCGGCTTCTCACCGGGGCGTCCCAAGTTCAATTACAGGGTATACCTCGGGACTCCCCCTGCTCAAGCGCAGGATCTGCGATGCTATTAGTCTGGAGAGCATTGAGGGAAACGTCAGACGCCACAGGAACTGCACTAGCTCCTCTGTTTGTTGACGTGTGGCATGTGGAGACCAGGGCGATCTGCTGCGCTCACCTGTCGACACTAACTTTCCCGTCGACTGCTTTATCGTATGGTTCTCTGTTCCTTATGCTTCCGTCCATTATCTTTGATCGCCCAATAATTGCGGGCTTGGTCCCCAAGTAGCAAGTGGGTTTGGCCCACCCCTATGCGTAATCCATGGAGAGGTGCGTTCGTCAGCACCTCTCCGATCTGTCCTTGCGTTTCCCTGGTCATCCCACACATATTTTCCCACGAACCCCCACTTTCTAATAGTTTTTCCGTGAATTTCATTTTTGGTTCCATTTTGGCTGGTGTTGCGTCCATGATGTTGTTCCATGATGCTGCTGTTAGGGGTATTCATGCCGACGAGTTCATCCCTTTTTCCTCCCGTCTGAATGTTCCTTTCTTTGTTATTATTTCCAAACAAATCCAAGGAATATGTGGAGATATGGGATCCTCACGAAGTTGGATTGATTGATGAATTGGATCGCGTGTAGCGTAGAAGAGCCAGATTTGTAAAACGTCGTTATGATTCACTTAGTAGCGCATCGAAGATATTAGAGCAGTTAGGATGGGAATCACTCAATGGAGCAAAGAAGGTTAAATTACAAATTGAATCTCTTGAATAAAATGGAGGGACGTCTCTTTCGCAGTGATGATGTCGAAAATATATCATTACCCCCATCGTAATACGATAGGAGAGATCATGTTAGTAAATTTAGAGAGATTAAATGTATAGATTTACTATGTCATTTTTTCCACGAACAATAATGAATCGGAATAACATTTTCCTACCACGGAAGGGGAGAATAGGCGCAGTCGATAGAATGCGAGCGTCATCTCGTCGAACGTTCTCGTGTGAATGACATCAATCAGGCTGTGGTTCGTTGAAAGTGCCCCCGCCAATACCAATATTGTTCCTTCGCGACACTTACACATTACCTCTCGTGCATGTCGTTCGATTTGCACCCGAGATGTTCTCGTTGATGTGTTAATCGCCGTTTGTATTTCTCCCTCGACGGATGCCGCCCCGAGTGTGCATGTCCGGATGGGAAGGGGGCTTGCGGAACCCCCCAAATCGCGTCGTATTTATATCGCCAGCAACCCGCATCTACGCCACGCGCAGGATTTACGCCGCTCTCTCCCCCTTCCCCCATTAAGGCCTTGTCCTCCCCCCCTTCCCCCCGCCATGAAAACGTTGCAGGGGGCGCCGTTTGAATTGATATGCCAACGAGTAATGATGGCGCGTGCGAGGAGTCGCTGACCGTGGCCGGCAGTCCATCATCTCCTCCCGTCGGGGACCACCGCCATTTGGCGACGGGACCGAGAGAGAGTGCACTCGAGCGGGGGCTTAGCAGGACGATTGGGGAAGCAGTGCTTGAAAACTTTCTTTCGGAGTTTTAGTGCTCCGTGGGTCAGAGACATGGATCATCGCATCTAAGTCACACCGTTGAAGAGTACAAGGACGCCTTCGAAATCCGATGCTGGAGAGATTCAGACGGGCAGGGTGGAATCCTGAAGGGTACCTGGAAGAGAAAAGCGCTCTTCAGAGGGAACTGACTGAATGGGACTCCGGATGGATTCGTCTCTTCAAGACTATTCACTTTAACTCCTCTTTTCTCCCTTCTACTGAAATATTATTCGAAGGGATAAATGAAGAAATAAAGCAGCCCTTCTGGCATCTCCCTTTTCGTTTTGCATGGAGGACAAGGTTCCATCATAGTAAATATCACAGTTTCGATATGTTTGATCCCGTATGAATTTACAAAAACGAACGTTAGTACATGTCACGTGCAAATGAATTCCTCATTTTCTTTCCCCATCCCTTTTGTCGAGGCATTCGGGTGAAGTCGCCGAGGCAGTTCACTTAAGTTCCACTCTTCTCCAGTCCACAGTGTTCTGAGGCGACTTATTGAGGAAACCATAACAGAAAGATAACAATGTCAATGCCTATCCTCCTCATGTCGTATACTCGTACGTATTTGCGTCGTGTTCTGCTATCGATTACTTCCGAGCGAGTGTATACGCAGAAGTTGCTAGAATTAGATTACGAATCGTATTTCCGTTTCCGACTTAACTCTGTGAAAACTTTCCAAATTGGAGATTAGTAATGATAATTTACAGTTGTTGATTTGTTTAACCCTTTTCATTATTCCCCGACTCGAAATATAGTGGAATCCGCACCCCTGTGCTTGCCGTCGTCCGAAGCGACCTTAACGCATTAGCTTCGTTCGTAGGAGCGTAGAAGGAAAGAGATGGGAGAGGACAAAGGGGATGATGGATGGGGGCCGTGGCAAGGACGTCGGGCAAGTGGGCTTAAGGAATGAGAGGCACGAGGGAGCGAGTGAAACGGGGTTCGTTAGAGTGGTGGGCCGCAGTCGACCGGTCTTGTGGCTGAAGCATTGAAGGGACGAGGTGAGAGTTGGGGCGCGGGGGTTGAAGGGGGAGGGTGAGGCGCTTGCGGGGGCGTTTTTGAAATCATCCCCACCTCACCGGAAACGTCCCAGCTAGACTTTCTGTCGCCTCTGGCCGGGCCCCTCCTTTCTCCCCCATAAAGGTGCCATTTTCCCGCACTCTTAGGTGTTATATCCCAGTCATCTAGCGTAGAAAATGATAGCATCAATTAAAATTGTAACAAATATTTTTTACTTCGCACAGAGTGTTGCATTTTTTCATCGGCACATTTTTAGAGTGATATAAATGTGCGTTTGATGGTCTGGGAGATATGCGGTATAAATAAATTTGGTCGCAGATTCTCCCGTTTTCATCCCATACCCCAATGGTAATTGCAATTGTGTCCCGATGATACAATATGGCATATTGTAGTAGCGGCATTTTCTACACGCAGTTGATATTTGTATTAAGAGCGTCGTGGACCACGGTTTGATCCCCCCTCCCCCTAGGCAGCCTTTCTGGTGACCCTTTTGTCGAACCTACGGTTGCAAAGACAAACCGCATGAAAAACTTTATACTCACGGCACTCAATAATTGAACGGAATAGGGTTTGCGTTCGCAGTAATTATTTTCGTAATTATGTGCGTAGGTTGTATACGAAGGGAGGAGTACTAAGTGTAAGAAAAAGGGATGGTTGTTTAGGCGATGGAGTTTAAGGGGAGACTCGATGTCTGGGTTGGTTATTCATTATTTATTTTATTAAGAACACAATGTATACATCCACTGTTCTTTATTATCGTACAACTGGTTTCAAAGCTTAGGCGTCATCATCAGGTACAAAAATAAAACCAACTGCGGCCCATTTATATAGCATTTATGAGGGAGAGTGGAGTGGGTGAGAGAAAGGGGAAAAGAGAGGGGAAAAATCGGGTTGTGATCGGCGTAAATGGGATAAGCGTCAGTGATTGGTGGGTTCACTGTGGGGGATGGGGGGGGGGTTGGGTTGTTGTGTCTTTCGGCGAAGGAATGGTTATTCATTTGTTTTGAGGGATTCTAGATGAAATATTTAGTCACGACGTTGTGCAAAGCGAATTGATTTAATGTTTGCGGCGCAAAATTATAAGTGAATATCTTAATATGCAGTAATCTCTTTATTATAACTATTCTCTTGTCATCACCTAAAAAGAGCAAAATGAAATTACAATTGCATTTAAATTCAGATAGTTGAATGCGTTTTCGAAACTTAGTGTGAATCCATCAAGTCGCGGATATCATTGAGATTTTATCGCAAATCCGATTAACATTATCTCACAGAAGAATTTTAAGAGACCTTTTAAGAGATGAGTATCCATCTCTTTGTTAGAATTCCTCAAACGGAAGATATTTGACGATCAAATGCCCAGAGTACTTGCTCCCTTATTCTTGCCGTGATTTCTTTTAATTCCCCCGTCCATGTCCTCGCATATAACGCTTTGCCGTGTAATTAGTATATAATCAAATCATTCTCCTCGACCTTCTCAAAACGTACATTTCTCGAAAAAAACCAATGTCTTGGTGCCACTGTATTACTTGTGGTGATCAATGGACGTGCAAAAAGTGGTGCATTACACTCTTCCTTGCAATGAATACTACATGGTTGTGGCTTTTTAATGTATTGTAATAAATATATTAAGTGGATTAACATAGTGTATAGGATGATTTGTTGTTTAAAAATGTAATGAGGTATATGCTGAATGGCCTTGGTCATTCGGAGAGTATTTATGCATAGTATAGTATTTATTAATCGAGGGAGTAAACGCGTCAATATTCGTGAGGTATGGCAGGATGTATGCTTGTGCTTTAACAACAACTTTATACATTTGAATCGCCATGAGTTGACCCCATTTGCCCTGGGTGACACATGATGGAGAGCCGACGTTGTGACATGGCCTTAGCCACGCTGTCGCTAACAACAGAAACTCTCATGTGAGTGGCAATGCGGCGGAGTTATTGTGCGTTATAACTTATGGACTATTTTCATTGTTTCGCTTTCTTTTCGTATGAGCCTCTCGTCCCTAAGCAGCCAGTTTGGAGTTTTAAACAAGTACAACATGAAATGACAGGAGACAACCACGAGCATTGAGGCGGGTGGGTGGGACTTCTATGTTAGCGGGCGAAGAACTCATTTCACTGCCTCTGTGGCGGCGGAAGGGCACCTTCATAAGCCAACCTCCGACTTAAAATATTTTTAATTCCCAGAAATACGAAGTATTCCCCTCAAAGTTATTCGGACTGATCAAGGAAAAGTTTCGCACTTATCATTTTAGATTTTTCTTGCGAGGGACCCGACTGTTATTTCGACGTAACCATGGGGAGATTAACAACACTCCAGAAAGGGAGGGGGTCGGGGAGGTTGCCGGGTCGTGCGGTTGGGTTCGAAAGCGACCCCGTTCTAAATTTGATCAAATCACGTCATCGGCGTTGTATTCCTTCACGGTCGAATTTTAGTGGTCGTTGGCGTTTAAAATTTTGCAAATTTATCGTAGCAGGGGTCTGACTCAGTGTGCTTTATCGTTCCAAGAAAAAATATCCAAAAGTCTTCCTTTCCAAGTGGCTGTTAGGTCCACCACTCTTGGAGAAGAAGAGCAGTTCCCCCTGCCCCCCCCCCTTCCTCGTGGAGCTCTCTCGAATGAGTTGATCTGTGGGCCCTCGAGTGGCGCTCGAATATTCCTGGAGTCGAATATTTCGGGGCTGCGGGAGAAAGTGTTTCTTCCGTGTAGTTGCCTCGGAGGAATACGCGTCTTTGAGTCTCAGACTGATGATGTCGTCCTTGACAGTGTGCTGCAGAATAAGTAATCGTCGGAGAACTCGCCGATTTCGTCTGGGTTTGTCAGGTGCCGTCCGACAACGGACAGCCAATCAATTGATGCATACACATACCTATATGCGTTGTTCATTTTCTCACCCTTGCTTGCACAATGTGCTGCTCCTTCTATTTTTATATTATTCTATTAATTTCAGTCTTCATTGTACATATTTACTTTTGTTATGTAATGTGGGTATTACTATTTGAGAATCAATTTTTGAATCATTATTCACGGCTACGGCATGAGATAAGATATAGATGTGATTAAAGACGGGACTATTAATTGTCGATTTATATTTTATCGTCATACCAACTAATAAATGAAACAAATTGAAGGACGATAATGTATTTTACAATCGATTCTATCGGTCTTCTAGTGCATAGCATTTGTAAGTTAACATCCATTGCACAGGTTATTTTTGTAACGAAGATGAAACAATTTAATTAACTCGTGCGTAGTCATTGACCAATATTAATTGAAAGAATTTCGTTGACGGTAATGATTTCCTCGCAGTTTTTATTTCAATTGCAATAGACGTGGGTTTATCTCTCTAAAGGAAAGACTTCCCAATTTTGCGACCAGACAGGCAATCAGATTCCCTGTGATCACTTTGGAAACCTAGCTTTTGGGATTACTCTCGCATTGTTCTTGGTGAACACCTTCAAGAAAGTCAACCTTTGGCGGCGCTGGCAACTGCGATCGATTCTCGAGTCCTCCGTGGTCAAATAATTTGAGAGTGGAACGTCATCGTGTATTAAGTCCTTCTGGAGTCCTTATTTCGTCCGAAGGTCACAAATGCCAGCTTTCGTTGGGAACTGATTCTCCTTCATGCCCTTGCCATACATGTCCCAATGAGCCGAATCTGGAAGTTGTTGTGAGGAAAATGTGTCGGATACGGAAGCAACGAGCATCGGAGGAATCGCTTCCTGACGGTGTGGGCATTCGAGGCGGAAATCAAGGGCTTCTCGACTCAATTTTTGAGTTCTACCCACGAAGACCTTCCATTCAGTTTCTCATATTTTATTCTGAGGTCATCCCTCCAAGTGAAAATCCGAGGGAGAAGGATTGCGAAGGGAAGCGAAATTAATTAACTAAAATTGTCGAAATTCATAAACGTGCCTAAGTTTAAGTCGATTGAATAATTCGAGGGAAGTGGGTCGGAGATCGATCTCAAATTTTGATTTTCAAACGAAACGAGTTTAAACAAAAGAGAGATACAACAAACGGAGCTTATTTTATTTTTTTAATACCCAGAAAACCGTCGCTAGGGCGTGTGGCGGAGGGTGAATACACACCAGAATAATTTTGACCCGAATAATTTTTAAACCTAACGTGGTGGGACAATGTTATTCTGCTCCTTTATCGTTTGTGGAAAAAATGGCATCTTAAATCTGTTCTAAACTTAATCTCTTTAATTTTATTAGCATGACCTCTCCTACCGTAGTACGATGGGGCTAATAACACATTTTCAATAATACATTCCCTGCCTAGCTGCTCTAATATTTTTGATTAGCTACTAAGTTTATCATAACAACGTTTTAGAAATCTAGCTCCCCTACGCTGTACGCGATCCAATTCGGCAATCAATTCAACTTCGTGAGGATCCAGTATACGAGGTCTGTGACTAAAGAAATGAGCCTTTTTTTCAATTTTTTCATTCAAATAGAATTACAATTTTTTAATGTCACCCTCAAAATAACTTCCTTCTGAAGCCACACAGCGCTGGAGACGGTTCTTCCACTACTCCTCATAACAATGCTGGAACTCCTATACTGGAATAGCCTTCAGCTGACCGATTACAGCCGTTTGAATGTTTTCGACTGTCCCAAAATGAGTTCCCTTGAGATGATTTAAACTTCGGGAAGAGAAAAAAGTCACAATTACTCAAGTCAGGCGAATAAGGAGGCTGAGGAGCCACATGAATGTTTTTACTGACCAAGAACAGGTTTATTGAAATTACTGTGTGACAAGGAGCATTATCGTGATGCAATACCCAGTTGTTCATGATTTTTGGTCTCACACGAATAACCCTTTTTCGAAGTTTTTTTTTCCAAGAACCTCCCGGTTAAAGTGTTGATTGACCGTTTGACCTTGAGGTAGAAACTCTTTGTGGACGATTCCGTGGACAACGAAAAAAAATCAGCATGAATTTGATCTTCGACTTCCTCATCAAAACCTTTTGCTCGTATTACTTGCAGCATATTCTACAAACGAGGCCCAACTCCTGAACTGCGCGTGATATTTCCGAGGAAGATAACGACTGCCGTGCCCAAAAGAGTGTCGTGTTTGCGCGCGCGCGTGTGTGTGTGTGTGTGTCGTAAGATTCGAAGTTCAGCGGATGATGCTGTCCGTGGTTTGTGTGCATTGTCAAGAGAGTTTTCCGATTGTGTCGCGAGTGAAGCTCGGGGCGGAGTCCTCTTGCCTGCTCCCCCCTGCGACTATGCAGTACGCTGTGCTTGGATGTAGTGGTACATTGCATCACTCGGTTTATCAGGCGTACATCAGGCTACGCTCGCTCCTGGCGAGCATTGCTTAAATCATCGTTTTTTTAAGCTCCCGCGTTTTGTACGCCCAAATGCATTTACACCAAACCTATGCATCCACAGTTCGAGAATGTTGCAATAGATGGAATAATTAGTTTCTTACAAAATCTCGGTACGAATTCCGTTATGATCGTAAACAATATTCACTTCCTTTGGAGAAAGTCGGCTCTGTTTCGCGCGATTTCAGTCCATCATATTCTACCTAATTATCCGAAGGTTTTGTGCCTCGAAGCTTAGAAAAAAAATCGTTTATCGACTGTCTTCCAAGAAATTGGTTGAGATATTCCCATCGGTATTTAGATTCAAACATGTTTGAGGGCATTTAGGAAGCTATTTATTTTGATTTCAATTTAGTCAGTCATGGCATTCAAATTAGTTTTCATTTCGTATTCATCGGCTCAGTTAGGATACCGCTGCTCCAAGATATCTTATTTTAGTGTCTCAACCTGCACTACGTCTTCAAGTTTGTATATTTTGCACAATGTTCCCTTGGAATACTCAGAATATGTGAAATACTTTCAAATGCTTTGAGCTATAAAATAGATTTGGACAGGAAGTTTCGTTTTAATACATTTGTTAAGGATCTCTTGGTTTGTGTGTCTTTTGATATTGTGACGGAAATTGGAATTGTAATGAACATATGAGGGGGGTCACAAATACGTTCTCTGTTCACACAATTATCGTTCGACCTGTTCCATCGTTGACCCTCGGGTCTCGAGTATTCGTTTACTCATCGACCATTTAGCGCATAACTTAGTATGTCATCGTAGCAATGTTTATGCAAGTGCACTCCTGATTTCGTTTCCTCCCTTGTGTATCGCAAATACCTGCCGTTCCCCCCACGCCAGGCACCATTAACGAGAAAAAACGCATTTCTAAGCACAAGAGTGAACCTATGTCGTTGCAAGCGTCTTTCCCTATTCACTCTCAGCTGGGAATGCAATCACGTCTGTGCGTTCACATGACCTAACGCATGACGTAACGTAACTTTCCACACGTCGGTTCTCAATATCTCCTCCCCCTCTTCCGCCCACCAATCGTCGTTCTCCCCCCTCTTCTGGAGCTGACCTCGAAAAAGGCCGCATTTGGCTCTAGGTCGTCCTCCAGGGTTCGGGAGAGGCGTTCTTGCCTTACGCATCTGCTCCCGAGTCGTCCTCAGCCCGAATGCGAAGATCGAGAGGAAGAAGCCCTTTTCGTGTGGTCGAGTGCTTGACCACTGCCCCGTGGATGCTTTCCGCCCGCCCCCTTCCGACCTTAACATCGCTCGGCGTGGTCATGAAGTCGAAAGGAGGCGACGCTCCCGCGCCTTGCAATGTCACGGACATGTCGAGAAGGTATGATGCATTTTTCATTCGCTAGTGTTTTCATTGAGGGTCTAATAAATTGGGAAGTGTTATTTACGAAATACGAGTGAATTTGCGTTGGATTCGACCTCGGATAAATGATTTGGCTTAAGCTATCGATACTCGAGCAAAAATCTTAACATTATCCTGCGATAAACTACTCAATTATTCTCGACAATATGAAATGTATTCTTGATAGATATTTTTTCACAAAGATGAAGTCCATGAGTAGAGCATGTGCGTATGTACCTTTCGAGTGTCCTCTCGTTAAGCGATCGAGAGTGATTTTTGTTCTCCCTCGTGTGACATGATCAGGAGACTCGATTGGGAGGGATGGGAAATCTAATCTGCTCGACAAATCGTGTTTCTGCTCACGTGTTCCTAAGCGGCGAAATGTTCTCGAAATCCGCGCGGGAAATATAATATTTATAATGAAATCCCGAGCCGCTAGTCGGCCAGGAAATATTTTTAACGATGTGACCAACGTTGAAACGTCTTGCGTCTATTTCGGTGGGATTGTCATTAGTTCTGCTCTGACTCACAAACGCACGTGAGAAATTGAGAAATGTGAGGATTGGTGAAAATGGGGGAATACTCTAATGTCGATCTGAAGCCAGAACGATTGCCAAGAGGAAATAGCCAGAGAAATTCGTCGTGCCTTAAGAGTTTCGAGCAGATGGAATTCCCACACTGGTTTTCATGATCCTATTTATCATATATACTCATCGGTTAATGTTGTGAGGTCACATTTGTGACCTTCTTTGCCCTAATTCCTCAACCATTTTCTAACCTCGCACTAGTTCATTCTTGATTTATTACGTCACTCTTGGTCTGGAACTTTAATCTCCAAGCATCTTTAGTATCTCACACAGAGCACACTGCGATGATGGCGTTTGGACCATAGCTAACGAATGAGGGGTTGGTCAGTTGTCTCCGAGCATCCGGAGAGTCAGGACAGGTTTTTTCGCGCGACGTGTTTTTGTGAGTGGCGTAAGTAGAAAATGCAGCGCTCGTTAGAGCAGAGGTCGGCGATTAAATTATCCATGAAACTCGGTAAATCTGCGATAAAGACGTTTGATATGATCAAGCAGGCTTACCCAGATAATACTTAACCAAGAAATGATGTGTTTCGGTGGCACAAGGCCTTTCCGGAGGGCCGGGAAGAGGTCGTCGATGAAAACCGTGCTGGAAGACCTTCCACTTCGACAAACACCGACAATGTGACTCGTGCGCGCGAAGTTTTGAACTCAGACCGTCCACAGAGTACTCGTTTAATTGCCCAGATGTTAAATTTACCAAAAACTGGTTCATGATATTGTGACGCAGCATTTGAACATGCGCAAGGTGTGCCCGAAGATGATCCCAAAAGTGCTTACTGACGACCAGAAGGTGTGGCGAGTGGAAATGTGCCAAGAAAATTTGGACATGTGTGAAAATGACCCCCAATTTTTGGATAACGTAATCACAGGTGACGAGTCCTGGATCTTTGAGTATGATCCCGAGACAAAGAGGCAATCTTCCGAGTGGCACACGACGGCGTCTCCTCGCCCAAAAAAGGCAAAAATGAGCAAATCCAAAGTGAAAACGATGCTCATTGTCTTTTTTCACATCAAAGTCATCGTCCACCATGAATTTGTTCCTCCTGGACAAACCGTCAACTCCAAGTTTTACGTGGAAGTGCTCAAGAGACTCAAACGAAGAGTCAATCGGGTCCCAAAAGACATCGCAGCCGACTGGAAGATGCACCACGACAATGCCCTCCTCCTTTCTTGTGACCAGCTACCTGACCCAGGCAGGCATCCCAACGCTTCCCCAGCCGTCCTACGGCCCAGATTTGGCCCCTCCGGACATCTCTTCGTTTCCTCACCTGAAAATACCGATGGAATGAAAGCATTTTGAGACGAAAGAGGGGATCCAAGCAGCTTGCACCGCGGTTCTAAAGGGTATTCCGGAGAATGCCTATCGTAATGCCTTCAATGCTTGGAAATCGCGCTGGCAGCGCTGTATCGACACAGATGGAGCCCATTTTGAAAGTTTTTTAAAGAACTGTAATGATTGGCTCAATAAATTTTTTTAATTGACTCAGTCCTATTACTTTCCGGACAAACCCTGCACACTTAATTTTGTCTCTAAATGGCAATTACGTTTTTAAAATGTAAATTTGTTGTATTACATTTGTCATTAAAATAGTTTCCTATTATGATGACATATGTGCACAACCCGTCTACAGACCGAATTTCCAAGCATTGAAAGATATTTCTTCCATCTTAGTCGAAATGATCCTGGTTTGAGGAGTTCAAATTTTATGAGTGTATCTCACTAATTTCATAAGGATCTCACAAGTTTGATCGATCATGTTCTAATGACGGTCTAGATATAGCATTACTCTTTACCATATTGTTATGGTTTCATTAGTGTGTTCAATTTTCTGTTGGTGCCACATATTTATACTCAGGTTTTTTTTTTAACGGTAGCCATGTTGCGATGTACTTCATGTCTTCACCATTCAGTTTTTTAGAAGAGAAAAGAGCTGTTAATTGCATTTCTAAATTGTGAATTGTCGTATTTTATAATATTAATAGGAGAGCATGTATAGCTGGAGTTGACCAATTTTCGGATTAATATGGTGGCTCAACTTACTTTTATTATTCTACACTGAAAACTATCATCTGATGAGGTCACTGTTTGTTTTTGATTGAGTTTTTTATATTCACGGGAATAAGAACTGCTCTCTTTTTGTTTTTCGAACCTGAATTTTTATTTATGCTTTCCTCACGACCATGAAAAATTTTAATTCCCATTTTATTCCCATCCCAATTCCCAAATTAAGGAAAGTTATCCTGGCCCTTAGCGAAGAAGAAATTTCACTCATGAAAATTCCAGATTCAGTGGTCACTAATAATGGCTTCTCCTGTCTGTCAAAGAGACCGTTCCGGGTGACCCCTTGGTTGAAGTACATCCTATTACCGACCGCAATTACCTTGTCTCTTTCGTTTTTGGTCCACCACTTTGGCAGTTTACTCGACTCGTGACTATTGAATGCGCGTCACGCATTTCATCGTTCCGACGTCTGCAGACGTCCTTCGCGTGCATCGCCGTTGCACGGCGCTAGTGCAGTGCGGTCTCAAGATGGGGACCGCGTTAATAGTCCAGTCGGCCCTTGGGTTCGCCAGAGCCATACTCTTCAAGACGCCGAGGGTGGGGGTTGAAGGGGCCGTCGCATGTCCCGTCGGTGGCCTTGGGGCACTCCCCCCTCCCCTGCCCCGTCGGTCGGTACATTCGCGGTCGCTACTTGTGGGCTTTTTCCGCGGAAAGGTCGACGGAGATGTTGGTAGAATTTAATCGCGCAGCCAAGGGGTAAATTTAGCGTCGCCGGCGGCGGGGGTGGCGGAGGGGCGTGATGATGGTGGTGGAGGGGTGAGGGAAACAAGCACCTATGCGATACACCGCACGGGGAACGGGGGAATTCATTGGGCGGTGGCTTTGTCATTCGGGAAAAATGTTTGAGTCTCCTCTCTCTAAATAGCGCGGTGACCCCTTTTTCAGCGCTTATGGTCGGCTGGAGGCCGCCTCGGCATCGCGAGGGTTTCCTTCGGCGACCCACCCTCGGGTGCGTCGCCCCATCATCCCCCTTCCCCCTTCAACCCTCTCATCTCCCCTTCCCCCTTCAACTCTCTCATCTCCCCTCCACCCTCTTCAACCCCCTCACCCTCACTCGGGCGCGATCGAAATCGTTTTGCTGCGGGCAATTCGATAGTCTCGTGATGAGCTCAACTTTGCCAACTCCGTTTTCTGGCGTCGCTCGAGATTTAATGACGAAAACCTGTCTCGCCTCTTCAATTGCTAAGTGTTGGACCTTTCTGGGAGACATTTCACCCGAAAGGCGATTTTGACACTCGACGGGAATTAAGACGCATTAGTCACTTGGCTGGAGTTTACGATTTCGTTTGTGTGTGTGTTTCGCACCTCGAGTTATAAGACTAGAATTTTTTATGCTTTGGACTAGGAGAGACAATTTCGTGTCCTTCGTCTGGGCTTATGTTTACTGATGCTCAAAAATCAATACGTCTTGGTTTCGCATTGAGAGATTTCGCATTAGAGAGAGGTGTTTAGAAACCGTGTAAAGAGTTAAAATTGGGATATATATATATATATATATATATATATATATATATATATATATATATATATATATATATATATATATATATATATATATGAAAGGAACACTCGCACGTTATTTCTTGATAATTTCGACGGAATTTAGCTCCCTCCCTCGGAAGATTAGTTAGGACTGAGTGGTGAAAGGTATGTGGGAGAGAGAGAGAGAGAAAGAAGAGGTCGTGGGAAGGGGAGAACGGGTGGTGGGGGGGTGAAAGAAAGGGTTGTGGAAGGGGAAAGGGAGAAGGGAGGTCAGATGGGAGCGGAGATGGGATAGGAATGAGAGGGATGATGTGGAAATAATTCCCAAGCGACACAGAAAACAAATACTCAATCCGCAGACATTACAACATCTACGACCCAGATGTCAACCTGCAAAGTCATCATCAGGGCTCGACAAGTCAAAACCCAGACCAAGAATGACAAAATATAGTATATGCGGATGAACAAAATGTCCCACTATCCCGCATGAAACAATTCCACACCTATCCACCTCAACCCTCTAGTGAACGACATTGAGACCAGGATGTCGATAGGCTTTGAATAGCCATATAAATGCCATTTCCATCGTTTTTAATTTTATAGGGTTGTCGAGTGGGGGAAGGGATGCTAGAACGGAAACACTGGTTGAAGGGGGTGTTGTGGTGGGAGGCTTGTTTTGGGATGTGAAGACCCGCAGACGGGGAAGAGGGATTACATGAGGTGCGATGATTGTTTATCCTGAGGTTCAGGGGTGTGGAGCACTGGCCTATGTAAAATGTCTGGCAGAGTTTGTATGTCAGATGATAGACTACATTCTGAGGTGCTCATGAGGAGTGGGGGAAGGGCGGGAAAGAGTTAAAAGGTGGTATGGAGAGGGGTGGAGTAGTGAAAATAGGACAAGTTTTACATCTTGCTCGCAAGCAAGGTGTGGGTGTGATTCTGGGGGTGGGAGGGGATTTGGAAAGAGACTTGGTGGATTTAAGGAGATCTGATAGGTTGGCGGGCCGTTTGAAGGTAGCAGAGGGGCATTTGGGAAGAAGGTTGGACGAAACGTGGTTTTTGGAGGATGTCCGCAATAGACTCGAATCGTCGCCCTTTCAAGGTTGATTTTGACTTTGGAAAAAAGGTCTGATAGAGTCTCTACGTCTGGAGAGTAGGGTGGCTGTGGAATCACGGAAGTTCCTGTTCTGGCAAAACAATCAGGTTCATCAGTCAGCACCCGCGGGACGAATTTTGATGCGACTTGCTTCATGCCCAAGATGTCAGTCGAAATTGTCTGACACGATCCAAAACTATTATGACTGCGTAGATTTACGCGGCGGTGGTTTGAAGAATTCTGCATATACGGGTTTTCACCGCGTTGTTGATTGCAGCCGACAACAACGCGGTGAAAACCTGAGAATGCAGAATTCTCCAAAACTATTGTTCACTTCCTCAGCCATTTCCGTAACAGTAAAACGGCGATTGCCCTAACCAAATCGTTCGCGCAATCAATCATAGTACACACATTCAAACACGAAATCCCGCCATACGGAGAATAAATATTCTTTCACATAGAAATAGAGATAAGGAAAGGGGAAAGGAACACATAAAGGACGAACACAGGATAGGTTGGGAAGGCGGTTTTGAGCAGATCACAAATGTAAAAATATCTTCCTCGACCAGGACTTATATAAATGTATATTTCCACACATTATGTAAAAATGTGTATATTCACACATTATGTATATATGTATGTATGTATGTATATATATATATAAATATTTATAATATATATATATATATAAATATTTATAATATATATATATATAAATATTTATAATATATCTATAAAAATTTCGACGGACTCAGTCACAGTCACCGTCATATCTTATCTTCCGAAGAAGACGGAGTTCGAGTCCGTCGAAATTATCAAGATATTATTGTGAGTGTTCTTTTTATGTGTTCTCGTGCTGTGTGTTACTGTCTAAGTTTTTTATTCAACACTTCCGTGTTACTTCGAAGAAATAATTTATATTTATACATACATATAACTTTTGGACGGCACAATAGAACACAGAATAAAACAGATAACACGTAAAAGGACACTCACACTGTAGATGATTTAAGCTTTCGGCCTACTCCGAGGCCTTCTTCAGGTCAGACCTGAAGAAGGCCTCGGAGTAGGCCGAAAGCTTAAATCATCTACAGTGTGAGTGTCCTTTTACGTGTTATCTGTTTTATTCTGTGTTCTATTGTGCCGTCCAAAAGTTATATTGCTCTCGTGAGTACTTCAGCATCATCTATACATGTATATATATATATATATATATATAAACACACAAACACTAGGTTATTAAATATTAGACACACAGAAACATAAAAGAAGGACACTTACAGTAGATATTTACGTTTCTGTGTGTCTAATATTTAATAACCTAGTGTTTGTGCGTTTGTGCGTCGCCGGAGTGCGTCATTTTCAAGATTATATATATATATATATATATATATATATATATATAATATACATATATATATATATATATATATATATATATATATATATATATATACACTTTTTTGGAAAACCCACAAACATGTAATGTAAATTCACTGATAGTCATAACAAACACAGAAACCAAAACACACAAAAGAGGGACTCACTGGTTCTCGAATTTTCGAATAAGAGGATCCGTAGACATACTTACACTCCCAGACCTTCCACCACCGCGAAAAACCACCCTCTTTCAATTTGTACCACGTTTCTCCCTGGCCTAGAATATCTGCGTTCTATCCTAAAGGACCTCTATCCTATCCTCAAAAACCACAATTCCACCACCAACCTTTTCCCCAAATGCCCCTCTGTCACTTTCAAACGCCCCGCCAATCTATCAGGTCTTCTAAAATCTACCAATCCACTTCTTAAATCCTCGCCCCGTTCCAAAATCACTCCCAGACCCTGCAATAAACCTAGATGCAAAACATGCCCTATTTTCCTAACCAGAATCCCATCCCTCTCCCACCCGCTCTTTAACTCTCTCCCACCAATTCCCTACTCCTCGTGTACCTCCAGCAATGTTGTCTACCTACTCAAGTGCCAACTTTGCCCTGCCTTTTACATTGGACAGTGTACCACACCCCTCAATATTAGAATCAATAATCATAGAGCCTCATGCAACAATTCCTCCCTTATTGGTATACTCCCAATCCCCAAACATGCCTCCGAACACAACGCTGCCTTTGACCAATGTTTTAAAGTATCCGTCTTAGCATCCCTCCCACACTCAGACCCTCCACTGAAACTCAAAACATTAGAGCTAGCTTTCATCTGGCTCTTGGATTCCTGGAATCGCCCAGGTATTAATATTAGACATTAATTGCCCCCTTTATGCATATAATTTCATCCCCCTCCGTCCCCAACAACTTCCATATCATCCTCACCTTTTTTTAAAATTCCCGCGCCATACACTACCCCTCCAAACTCCTCACCTCGAATGCCTTCCCCCCTTTTCCTTTCTTTTCCCCTCTTTTCCCCTCTTTTCCCCTCTTTTCCCCCATTTCCCCTTCTCCTTCCTACCACTGCTTTCGGGCCCTCCTCTGCCTCAGTTCTGTTCCTAATTCCTCTTGAGAAAGGTGGTTGGACCACCGAAAATTCAAGAACCAGTGAGTCCCTCTTTTGTGTGTTTTGGTTTCTGTGTTTGTTATGACTATCAGTGAATTTATATATATATATATATATATATATATATATATATATATATATATATATATATATATATATGCAGTATATCCGCCCGCGAACATTTTTTCCCTCTCGCTCATTGTCCGATGGCTATTAATATCCAAGGGCGTCTCTTTCGACTTGATCCACCCAATCGAGCTTCCATTTGGTGTGCCCAAATTGGCCCAATGCTTTCAGATCCAAGGTTTGGCCAGCGATTCACTCCCTTTTGAGCTATTTCGCATCTCGTATTAAGATAAGGAAGGTTGGGTGTTTAGTGAAGTCAAACGCGTCAATCGCAAGACTTGACTCTGTCGCGTCGTGATACATTTTGGCATTTCTATTGATGTTTTTCATTTTGTGGAGGTCCTTTCTCGAAACCCCCCGATATTGATTGTAGCTATTTTGCCATGTGTAATGGAGTATTGCCATGGGGAAAAATGACCATATGTTGCCTCTTTTGGTCTTTTTTTCAAGCCGTGAACGGCTCAAATTGAACAAATGTCGTTGGTAGCGTTCAGTATTAAGACCTTTCATCAAGTCAAAAGAGGCCAAAAAAGACCACAGCCTTCTGGTCCCACCAAACACAGGGCGTCGTCTTTTTGCCCAAGCGATTCGGTCCAGCGGTCGACTTTGCGCCTGGGTCCGCCCATGATTTTTTTGCGCTTAGGATTCTCAAAAGGAATCCACTTTTCATCCCCAGTAAAGATGCGACGCAAAAAATCAATGTTTTTTATCGTACGAGAAAAATCTCACAGGTGTTTTCGCGCCTCTGCCTGTCGGTCTAACTCACATGGCACCCATCTGCACGTCTCCTTTCCCATCTCTAGAAGGAGATTGGATACAGATTGTTGACTGACGCTCAATTGCTCTGCGAGTTCTTTTTATGTGTTCGTGAATCATCTGTTCTTCCAACAATGCTTGTAATTCTACATCTTCCTACCTTTTTGGCAGTATTTATATGTCTGCAACATCGAAGTCACCACTTTCGAAACGCCGAAACCATCGTTCTGAAGTAGTATCTGGCGATGGAGCACATGCACCACAAGATTCTAGAAGTAATCGGTTTGATTTTAGCAGCTGGTTTCTTCAAATGACAACAACAAAATATTAATGCTCTCCGCGAATGCTCTTTGTTTGGCATTAAATGTGTCGACATATTGAAGAGAGCAACACACAACACTATTCAAACACCTTTTCAATTCATCCCTCGTGCGCATGTCTGACACTTCTTGTTGATGGTACAACAAGTGTCAAATCTTTATGCCACAAACTGCATTGGCTCACCCTCTGTTGTCTGAAATCGTAATTTCAAACTTATACACCTGGTAGTTACTGTGTCAGCAGTTACTTACAAGAGCGTAATTTTACATAAGTAAATCATAACCCAGCAAGACGGTTAAGGGATGTGACTTATGGAAAATCTTTCCATTATGGCTCACGGGTCTGGGATTTCTTGTTTCAGGTGCACGCACACTTGGTCTCTATGATGCAGTGCAATACAATTAGAGCGCAAGATTTCTGGCAAAGTCGGCTCTCCCCCCCCTTCCCCCTCTATGACGGCCTTAGTCATAGCACCAAATTACTGCTTCGAAGAAACGCTGTTCAGAACGCCTTGATTGTTAAGCCGTCGCGATCAAAAAGTGTGTCAAGATTGCAAATACGTAACTACTGTAAATGTGATGTATTTGGGAGTTCTAAGAGGTTTGGATCGTCGTTCAAATATTGCCAAGCTTGCTTTGCCGTATCGGAATGATTCCACAGTAAATAAATCAATCAAATGAATTAATTGTCAGATCTCTTAAATTCTCCTTATGTTTCAATTAGTATTCACGACTTTTTGGAGATTCCTCGGAATATGATTTGAGTATCTCGAAAAATGCTCGAATAATTTGATTCCCTGCCGTAGTGGACAAATTACAAAGGAACAAGCGAACGAAGACAAGGGTGCGGCCTTTTCAACCTTCGTGCCTCCCCCCCCCCCCAATCGATTGGAGAGCCGAAATAAGGTGTTGGGACGACGAGTCACGTGACTCGTCACTGACGGGAACTGCGACTCGTCCTAACGTATTTTTGACCAACCACAACAGAGTAACGAGGCCACTTTATATCTCATTAATCGGGAATCTGTTATAATCGATACCTCAGTATTTATCCTACAAATTAATCGTTTGATGTTAATCGATTGAACCTGATGTCCAATCATGAAGGTTTACAATAATTGAAGGTATTGTTACGTTGAATTCCTCTGCGCGGTGTGTACATTATGTGGAACTGCTGCCAGTTGCAGTTGTACTGCAACTGGCAGCAGGGTTAGCATTCCATTACAGGGAAATACTCTCCCGCTCTTCATATGTTTAACACCGCCGCCTGTCGAGAAAATTGCACCGAAATATAAACACTCATCCCTGGATCCACAACACATCGTAGGCGACGTAATAGCGACGACTGATCGGCATTTTCCCCTGCGTGTGACCTCATTGCTTCGACCAGGAGGAATCGATGGAAGTGTTTTCTGAAATAGTGATATAATTGCATCGCGAATGCGGAGCCAGTCGTATTTCGTGAATAATGACAGAGTCGAGGCATTTCCGAAAGTTACCATCGAAGGAGCAAAGCGCAGTTATAAGAATACGTGAGTAGTATTGCTAACGGTGCTGCCACGATTGAATGTGAGCAAATTGATTCCCCTCATTCGAAGAATTCAATGCTATATTGGTTTTTATTTAGAAAAACTTCCTTTAGCTTGAGTTACTGTGTTTGGTTCTGAACTAACTCAGATGTCCGTTAGCACTCTTTTGGCAGTGATTTCTTTCATTTGGATGGCGAGCATCCCTGTAGAATGTTCTTCTCTGTGGACCCACGCGACTCCGTTCTTGTTTCTTGATGATGGTGTTCTAGTGTCCTTCTGGATGGACCACCCACAATAGTGGGCTTTGCTTGGCTTACTGGCCGAAGGGAACACCCGTCTTTCGCCCGTTGGACTGTCGTCACGTGTGACCCCATGCCGGCTCCTCGTCTTCCTTTCATCGCCTCCTCCTCCCCACCCCCCCACGTCGCTCAGTCGGGGGCAGTGCGCCCGTTTCGGACACAATGACCATCGCCGCGGCTGTTTTCAGATATTACTCTGCGTGGGTGGCGTATGCATGCGTTTATTCCTCGAGAGGCCGCCGTCTCTTAGGCCCTGGTGTCTCTCTACCGGCGTCGCAGCTCGTAGACTCTTCTTCATAATGGTTTCTCCCCGTCCCCACAGACCGACCCCTGCCCCTCACCCCCCGTTCAAAGAAAACTTCGTGCACACATAATAGGGATGGCAACGACTTGGCTAAGCCAGGATTGGAAGGTGAGTTGTTTAAATTTGGTTATCATTCGTGATCGTGACTGGGTGAAGGTGTTCCCGTAACGGCATGACGCATACATTGATCTCGTTTAGCATTCGACCCAACTTTTTTTCGAGGAGGCTGGCTCAGCTATTCGCATCGTCGTAGGGTCTGCCGTTCTCCATAATCTCTCTTTCTCGCCGCCATTGGTGACCCATTCCCAATGTAGCGACGGCCTTGATTAAAATTACGTCGTACCTTCCAGCCACTTAATATTTAATTGATAAGCGTAAACGGAAATCGTTTGACGACGCTTTTTTTATCGAAATTTGTTTTTAAAATATGTTCTCCAGAATTTGAGTTTCGCACAAAGAGTATACGAGGTTTGTCCCAAAAATAAGTAGAATATATCAGGGAAAATATGTATGCATTTATTGCAGATCAAAGTACAAATTGCTAAAAATCTTTATGAGAGCATCCTTATGCATGGACACACACCAATCCCATTGCCCCTACCACGATTCTGGTACGCTTCCTGTAAGGCATCAGCGGGGCCCTCGTTCGGGCACCTCTTCACGGCCCCTCTGACATAATCCAGTGATCCAAAAGATACTCAAAGGGGTTTTACTTGGGTCGTATTCAAGGGCCCATGTCTCGTCACCAGTAACCACCTATTCTGAAACACATGGGTCATTTTCCTAGTGGTCCAAGAGGTCAAAGGCAAGAATGGAACGCAAGCAGTCTTCCGACAGCACCTTTTGTACCATCTTGGCACGCATCTTTCTCGTGGCTAAATTTTCTGTAAGGACTGTGGTTTTCTGAATATTGCACTCTTCTGCTAACATCCTGACACTCGGGATTGGGTCAATCAATCGGAGTTGATTGTCTCATTTTTTGCACGTTTTCATCACACTGTGTTGTTGATGGGCATTCCTCATCGTCAACCTCCTCTCTGCCCTCCCAGAACATCCTGTGCAGAAAACCATTCCTCGGGACATTTCTCCATCTCCATGAGCATCCTTAACCCTTGGCCATGCTCTCCGAATCCCAATTTTCCAAAATTAATGCGCGATTTGATAGCATATCATTGCTCCATGGAAAGAGTCAGTTGTGAATATTGGTGACGTGGCCGTCGAACATGGGCCCACGGTCTATCAGCCATCTGCACACTGTAAATGGCCATAGTTAACTGACGTGGGTCGCGTTGCTTTCCCAAGATTACCTTTCCCACCACAAGTCACCCCACACTCATCCCATCTGCGTTGGTGGCAAAGAATCATTCTACTTATTTTGAGGGACGGACGCGGTAATGAGGTCACTTGGTGAGAAAGTTGTTAATGCGTACGCATGGCTTGAGTGCAAAGTCAAGGACGGTATGTGCACGTATTACCATAGAGAGCTCTTTTTTAGTGCAATTTGCAATTTTGGGACTACGCTACTAGAAATGTACTGATTTTATTTCGTGCTTGCATTTTGTGCGAGTCCTGGTGTGCGCTATCCTCGTATATACAATCCACGATTGTATCGAATTAACATTTATATTAAGTGAATTCCATTGCAAATTCGTGAACCTTATGTTTTCAAATACTATTATCCGTTGCGTTCGAGCTCCGTTTACACCAAATGAATGTTTTCGTAAATCGGGCATTTAAATCCCAATCTTCCCTCGGCTTCCTCTCTGAATCAGTTCGTTAACTTCTTTGTTGTTATGACTGAAATCCAGTCCAACAAATACGGATACCCAATCAATCCGTTAGTGATACAATGTGGCCATTGAGGTCTTGCTGGAAGAGCTTGATTGGATATTAGTGCGGATAGTTGGCGATATCTTAAGGTTTTCCTACCAAGACCACGATTTAGAGGCCCAGTTGGAAATGGGGGAGAATAGTCTGCACATATACGAAGAAGTCATTAGATAAACATTATAGTTAATTCTCCTCAAACGACATTTTAATACGCATTCAGCAAGTGGGTACTTAAAACTTGTACAAGTGTAATTTGTGAAACTTACCAAATATTCTGAAAGAGTGGTCACATTATTGGCAATTGTAATAACTCCCTTCAATAGGTCCCATCGGTCATGAATACTGCAGCAATAAAAATTTCAATAATGTAAGTTGAAAGATGGAATAGACCAGTGGAGTTCCTTCTCTCCCCTCCCCCACCAACCTCCGGCGTTAGGGGGTGGGGGTGGCAGAGGCCCTCTGGGTGGAGAAGCCAGTTCCGGTGAGAATTAGTCGGAGACGCATTCGTCACTCTCCCTGAATTTTGAAGGAAAGCCTAAATAATATTCGGAGAATTGCGTGCGTAATGTCCACGTGATGCTTGTTTGGAGGAAGGACGCTGGGGTCCACCCGAGAGAATAAACAAGTGGCCGTTGCGTAAGCGCTACTTTTAGCCATAGCTGTTCATTTAAAATAGCCTGCTTAACGGCAGCGCTAACCCTTTTTACCTGTTGCCATTAAAAATCAAATTGCAGTCCGTAGTCCGTTTCTATCTAACCCTGAAGATTTCCCCCGATTAATTCTCCTTAAACGAAATGGTTAACTATGGGAATAGATATTTTTCGTCCAATACGCCTGAGTTTTGTCGTTTTTTATCGGTATTTTACCGGTTAAGGTAGGTTTATGGATGGACACAACTACCATATAAATATTTTGTTACTCCTAAAAAAACAATCAATCATACTCTACATGAAGTCCCTCTTCATCTCTGTGTACTTCCTTTCTCCCTTCAACCCGTCCAACATCCCTATCCTGTCCCTGCCCTTTCCTCGCTTACCCAACATTCTCCCCTCTATTACCTTCTTCAACATTCCACTACCGCTCAATATGCCTTTCATCCATTGTTCCTGCCTCCATAGGATTTCTCTCAACAAACCCCTCTCCTCGCCCACCATCCCTAGTACTTCCTCATTTGTTTTCCTTTCGGTCCATTATACTTTCTCCATTCTTCTCCACACCCACATTACAGAAGCCTCCAATCTACGTCTATCCTCCTGCTTCAGCGACCACATTTCCGCGCCGTATATACTGCGCTCCATATTAATGTTTTTACCAGTCTTTTCTTAACATCCTTACTCAGCGTTCCTTTCATCAACCCCCTTCTCCTTGAGAAAGCCTCCTTGCCTAGCGCAATTCTTATCCTTACGTCCCTACTACTTTGACGGTGTTGGTCCGGAACACTTCAGAGATACGTAAATTGTTATACTTGCTCTATGTTTTCCCCTCCTATTTTAATGTTTAGCTTGGCCTTTGTTTTTTTCTGGAAAAAGGCATAAACTTTTGTTTTATTTACATTGATTCTGGTTCCATATCTATGGCAATTATGTTTCAATGTGATCAGAAATGCTTGCAACATCTAGGCTGACTGACTGTCTGAAGCTTGGTCATCTGCCACCGTGACTGATTTTTGAATTGAGTTCATTTTATATTTACGGCATTCAATAATAAAAGTCAATATCTTTTGAAAAAATATCGACTGTATTTTGATTGAATGTGTGGGTTTTAGAATGAATGGGTCATTTAATGTATTCGTATCCAGAAGCTTTAACCCACATCTAGGGAAACGCACTACTAGTTGTCTTGCTCTTAGCCTAACGGTGCAAAATGACCATAGCTGTCGATGCACCCAAAAAACCCAACCAACCAAACCCCTAACGGTTCTCCCAATCGATGATGGCTCGTAATTGGCGGGAATTTATTTCGATTCTGTCTTTCGGGTTTAGTTACATTGGTGGTGTATTTTGCCCCGGATGACCGTTCGATTCCGAGATATCAGATCTGCATGTCGACTGCCGGTTCCCGGGTTCGATTCCGGCTGAGGACTTTTCCCGCTTCGATCCAACGAGGTGTGATATTTTAAATCCCAGGGGTCAACAGGGGGGAGGACATATTTAAAGGAGCCCTCCATTCTTGCCTGGTGTGCGCGTGAATTTCACGTGCCTTTTAAGGAGTTAGGTGGTAGTGCATGGTGATCCTCCGGGTCCATCGACGTCAGCTTGCTTCGGGTCCATCGCTGGGGTGATCTTCGGCCGGGAATTAAGCGGTCGATGTCTTTCGCGGCCCTCTCCTCTCTTTGTGTCGCCCGCGTGGAGGTGTCGCAACTGTCGCCTCGGGTGGGAGGTCGCTCCGTCGCGGTACCACTTCCCCCTCCTCCTCTCCCCCTCCCCCTCTCCCCCCTCCTCTTCTCCTCCTCATCTTCCCCTTCTCCACTCCTCTCGGGAGGTGGACTCTGGCTGTTGACACATCCCCCCCCGGAGGCCGCCAACAACCCCTCCTCCCAACCGCGTCTCGAACGAGAGCGGCGCTCGAAAAATTTAGGACAACAAGCGCTCTGCTCTTCCTTATAATGGGGAGGATAGTTGGGCGGTGTGGGATGGAATACGTCACCATATTCGCCCTACACCCTCCTCCAACTCTGTCCTCCGGCCGCGGGGACATCTGAAAGAGCCCCCCTTCACTCGAACAACCCGTCGTGGGATGAAGTGGCGAGAGTGTCGTTGAAGAAACAATCCTGCGGGGACTAGTAGCATTCAGGGCATTCCGTTCAGAACCGTTGAAATTAAATAATGAATGCTCGACGTCACAGCCTCGTCCAATCCGCCTGCGTTGTGGACAACATTCGTAAATTGTGAAGGGTGCGACGTCACGACCTCGCCACTGTCGAGGTTCGACAGTTGAGTCCTTGTTGTGTCGAATGGGAGGCGATTCTTTCACGTATGTGGGCGCAGGGGGGGGGGGCTCGCCCTGCTGGACCGAAGGGGGGGTGGTGCACGTCCACCCCAAGGGAGAGGCGGAAGGGGAAGTTGGGGAGGTCGGCCACCTCGGGGCGTGCAATCCCGATGGGGGCGGAAGAAGCGAGAGGATGATGAGAGCCAAGGCGAGGGAACAAAGAGGAGGGGAGCGGAAGAGAAGACCGGAAGGAGAAGGGTTGGGGGGGGGGGGGGTTGTTGGGCAACGGGTCAGCGGTCCATTGGGGCTTTCGCAACTCCAGGATGGAATCCATTCGAGGCGAATTTATCCAGGACGCAGGTATTTAAGCATAGTGTAAACTCAGGGTAAAATATCGCTGATCGTCAGTATACTTTTACCATGAATACAAAAAGGCCAAAGCAATTCTTTTTGGAGATGAAATAATTAATAAAAATTAATAATTTTATTTCCTCCTTGAACTTCTATATTCCCTGCTATTATTTTCTCGTGAAAGTAATGCTCTCAAATCGTACTCGGTCATGCTGGTTCTTCTTCTCCATTAAGGGTTAATTTCGGTCTCCCTCCTTTCTCTCTGACTTACCCGTTTCACCCCACGGGATTTTTGTCCCACCTCATCTTCGCTGTCAAATGCGGACCCCCGTTCTGGCAACTGCGCATCATTCATCACTCTGCGACGAGCAAACCCTAAATTTCCGACGACTTAAGTTTTCCCTCCCCTCCCCCCTCATACCCCTCCCCTCTTCCCCTCTCCTCTTCTCCAAGGCGTGCGTTTACGCCTTTACCTCTTTTGCCCACTGTTTACTTCCCCCCCCCCCCCACATCCCATCCCCCTTCGTCCGCAGTTCTTTTGGGCGAACCCTGCTCTTTCTCAACTAATCTCCTGCCAACAAACCCTCCTTCTCACCGTCTCCTCCCCTCCTTTCCTTTCGACCTTTTTCCTTCCCGCGTTGGTCCACTAGCGAATGGCCCTCTCTGAAAAGGGGAGTCCTCTGGCCGTCGCCAGGGGGGGCGCAAGCGAAGTGCTGAAGCATCTGGCGGCGTCACACGCGGGGCAACGACGGAGATCGACGCACTCGCCTTTGGGTACTTCGGAAGTTGCGGAGGAAGGGAACCAACGCGTCGAAATAAGCGGAGGGGCCTCACCTTGGGGAGCAGGCCACAAAGAGGCGTGCGTTGGCTCTGGTCGAGGGGCGGGCGGGCCAAGTCTTCAGTACTGATGAAGAGTCCTCTTTATGGATCCATTTAAACTTATTTGTCTGCCACTCCTTCCAGTTGGAAATCACGTTGATTTTCGAAATAATCTATTTAAAAAAAACCACAAAAAACCGTTTTTTTAACGCCCTTGTTGCTAGTTTTCTCGACGAGCTGATACGAGCGTCTGAATCCACTCCCAACGTGATGCTGTAGTGAGCGTGATCGTTCACGGGGTGGATTAAGTTTTAAAGTTTACAAAGTCCGGAGTGAATTCCATGCTGGCCACTGGTTGAGGGAATTAGGCTTAGTGACCCTGGGTGCTTACTTAGCAGTTGGCGAGCAGTTAGTTAGCAGTTCTGTGACTATTGTTCCTCAACTCCTTCCTTCCTCTGTTGTCGAGCTGCTCCATGCGTTTTAAAAGCGTAGTACTATTCACGCTATTGCGGCGTCATCCGTTGTTTAATTTAATTACGACATATCGTGTTAGGTTTTTTATATGCTACTCAATCAGCCACACGCATTCCTTGAGTGAGCTCTGCATAGCGCTTTTGGATTCGTTGACCTGCAGCTGTCGGAGAGGTAAAGGTCTTAAAGAATTTTCGGCAGTATTTTAAGTGCTAAATTAACGTTGAATTACCCTGAGAACGTACTTCGTGGACTTTTCGAGAGGCAAAGCCTATGATCATCTTTTCATGCATTGTTCATTATAGGGATTATTCACTGGGATCTTGTTTTTTTCCTTATGACAGTACCTTGTAGTGTCGAAGTCTATGCTTTATGAAATACGGAAGACTTCTAGAGGCGCATTAGAGAGTAAACGACGAATTTTTTTCAGACCTGAGGAAGATTTTCAGTTTGTACATAAATATGACTTTTGTATGAAGTTGGATACGATCTCTACCCATGAAAAGCCTTTTCAAATGAGATGATAGCTCCATGTAGAAGCCATTAACGTTAACTCATGCAAGGTCTGTCTCAAAAGTAGCTGGACTGGGTCGATTAAAAAACATGTATTGACGGAATTGATACATCATCTCTTAGAGTCTTCGAGGTAGTTCCCTCGTGCGTCCACACAAACCGCTGCCAGCGGGTTTTCTACGCCTTCTGGAAGGCGGAGCCTGGAATGCTGCTAAGCTCACTCGTCACGGCCTGTTGTAACGCTTCCACCGAGCCGTGGTGACGCCATTTCAGCACAAATTTGAGACGGGGGAAGAGGAAGAAGTTTGGTGGATCAGTGTCTAAAAAATTTGGATCCTCCCTCGTTACATGGCCGATAAGCTCTTGGCAGAGATCCGCGTGCGAGTTTCCTTTTGTTCTTCTTCCGAGATCACTCGCGGCACCAACTTCGCACACACACCTTTCTCATGTCCACGTCTTCGGTCACAAGTCGATGCACATCACTTTTAGCAATGTCAAGTTCATCAGAAACCAAGCGAACACTTAATCTGCGATCCCCGTCCAAAAAAAACTTCACTCTCGCAATATTTTCTTCACTTTTTGAGGTCGAAGGGCGTCCTGAACGTTCGACGTCTTCAACGTCTTCTCTTCCCTCCTCCGAAACTACTCGTGCCACTCAAAAACACACTACCGATCTACCCGTGGCGTTATATCACCATAAGCTGCCTCAATCATGCTGCTTGAGTCTCTTTCTCGGTTTTGCCCAGTTCCACTCAAAAGTTGATGATGAAGTACTGATCCAATAACCGGTTCGTGACGATACATAACAAGGTCATTCTATAGAGGTTTCGTAAACGAACGATCCACATTCAGCAAAAGCTGGGAGCCAACAGCCACCGGCCTCCAGCCTTTCCTGAGCCTCCCCTTCATTGAACCCGGTCAGAGAAACCACCGTCCGTCCGTCTATGCGGAAATAAATCCTATTACTTTTGGGACTGGTTTTGTATGCCGCGTTTTAATTTTTAAAAAGTCATCCCGGATATCGACAAAATATATACACTACCGAACTATACTGATATATATCCGGGTACGAATGTGTGACTACGATTCACAATATTTCAATGACCGCGAGGAATACTAAGGATCTTGGGCATGTATGCATTCTGGGGGAAGTCATGGCTGAAATACCCCCGTGAAACCCCTAATCGTTAGAATGGAATGAAATTGTCACGTTTGGGACGCAGTACTACTGTGCGATTCCAATGTTCTCGTAACGATGCATTCGCGTCCGTCGCGAGATGTGTGACCTCACACTCTGCAAATACAGGTTCACAAGTGAAAATGCAACTGGAATCCACGCACCCTCGGGAAGCCTGGATTTTAAATTTATTTCAGAAAAGATTGATTACAGAATTAAATAGGGTACAGAGAAATGGCGCTAGGTTCGTGAAAAACTCGTACCAAAGGACACAGAGCATCACACATTTAATGAAGAATCTGGGGTGGGAACCTTAAGATGTGCGAAGACTCAGACTAGATTAAACTTATTACAATGATGTAATGCGTGTGGCTTTACATCCGATATTATAGACATTATTAGACCCCCTAATTACGTTGGAAAAGGCGGACAATTGTTTAAAAGTGAAAGAGTTAGACTGCCGAGCTGATAGTCCAAGGGTTCTTTTTTTCCCGCGCACTATTCGCGATAACAATAAAAGGGGGAACACCTAAGGAAACCATAGGTACCCGCTGTCGAAAATAATGGGATTTACTAAAGTAAATTCCAACGAAACACTCTCCAAGTCTCCTAACGCCGTGCGCCCTTGTGCCAGGTGGGGTGTAGGTGAATGAAATATATTGTCCATTAAATTAAGAACACAATGTGTACATCCACTGTTCTTTATTATCGTACAACTAGTTTCAACGCTTAGGCGTCATCATCAGGTACAAAGTAAAACCAGCTGCGGTCCATTTATATAAACATTCATGAGGGAGAGTGGAGTGGGTGAGAGAGGGGGGAATGAGATGATTTCAACCCAGGAACGGATGAGAGTGATTTCAACCCAAAACTCTTACACCAGATGGACAAAGGGATGAGGATGGACAAGTGGGAGGAGCTTGAAATTAGAGAGAATTTAAAAACGGGTCATTTGGTGAACGAATTATTGTTTGAATACCTCCCCCTGGAAGTATCCCTTTCCTTCACTGAAAGACACAACATCACCCCCGCCCCCATTGTGAACCCACCAATCACTGACGCTTAACATCCCTCTCCTTCTTCCCATTTACGCCGATCACAACCCCATTTTCCCCCTCTTTTTTGCCCCTCTCTCACCCACTCCACTCTCGCTCATAAATGCTATTTTAATGGGCCGCAGCTGGTTTTCTTTTTGTACCTGATGATGACGCCTAAGCGTTGAAACTAGTTGTACGAGAATAAAGAGCAGTAGATGTATACATCGTGTTCTTAATTTAATGAACATGAACTTCCAAATAGTTGAGCCTGAAACAATGGAAAAAAATTATTGTGTTCGTGAATTGTCCGTCCGGAATGCGTAGAATATAGCCACCGGTAATAAGTGTTTGAATTGCATGTTTATCTGCCGTCTTTTGACGTATTTTCTTGTCCTCTATTGTGTAGGTATGGGAATAGTTGCTAACCATGTAATACTCGTAATATTCGGAGACATGTTTGCATGATCGGTGTTCGTTCGCCCCTTTCCATGCGGTTTCTAGTGGATCGCGGGGTGCTAGGTGCATGTGGAAATAAGATGAACGTATGTAGAATGGCTGGTGACCTACCACCCCCTGCCACACGTCCTTGCGACGGCTTTGCGGAGTACTGTGTAAATGTAGACTTTGGACGATCCCTAATGCCTATAATGTCTTACATATCACGTGATATTCCACTGGCATGCTTTATTACCTTTCTCAGTTCTTCGTGCCTTCACGTCGTCCAGGAAGACGATGATCTTCTTTCTTCTGATCTGATTACCTGCAATTTATGGAAAAAGAGCAATTCCCATCCGAACGCCTACTGCATCGGGAACACCGAAATGAAATGTGTTAACTCAATTAAATACCTAGGCGTTACTCTCACTCACGATCTCCACTCGGTGAAACACATATACGGGGAATATGTGGACAAGCTATTAAAAAATTAGGATTTATTACCAGAGTACTTGGTAAATGTGACGAAAAGGTCAAAGAGGGAAATTTTATCTGTCGCTGGTGAGACCTCATTTAGAATATAGTATGCTGCAAGTATAAATGGTACCCTCACAAAATTTGATTGATTGCTTAATTGGATCGCCTGCAGCCCAGAGGAACTAGATTTGCAAAACGTCGTCATGATAAACTTAGTAGCGTATCCGAAATATTAGATGAGCTAGGCTGGGAATCACTCAATGGAGCGGAGGTTAAAGTGCAGTTTAAATCTTTTGCATAAATTGGAAGATCTCGTTAGCAGTGATGTTGAAAATGTATTATTACCCCAATCGTAGGAGAGATCATGTCAATAAAATTAGAGAGATTAAGTGTAGAACGGATAGATTTAAGATGCCATTTTTTCCACGAACGATAGGGGATCATAATGAAATTGTTGGACCGCGGTAGGGTCGTGTTCAGGTGAAATTATTCTGGCATTTATTCACCCCCTGCCACACACCCCAGCGGTGGCTTGCTGCTAACTGCTACTTACGTATACGTATAAATAAAATAAAACTACCAGTGAAGTTTGTCGCTTCCCGTGTGCGGCGAATTTGAAACGGGAATGCCTGATCGGCTGCTCCAGTCTGTGTGTTGGCGTGGAAGTGAGAGAAAGTGAGAGAGAGAGGGAGAGAAAGGGGAATGGGGAAGACTAGCGCCCTTTGTCGGGAGCGAATTGGAACTGAAAGACAATAGAAGAGGGCACAGCTGGAGGAGTCTGGGTGCCGCCGTTCCTCCTAACGGGGGGGCGCTGCGTGTGGGCCTCCCCCTGGGGCCCTTCTCCCCTTCATCGCACAAAAGGACTGTTTTACTCCTTCTCCCCCTTTGGGTAGCCCTTTTGCCCTTCGCGGCGCCCTGCAGACGCAATCCTCTGCCACGCCACGACCCCTCGTCGTCTGCACGTGGATTGCTCTCCCGTGTCGCCAGAGGGACCACTCTCGGACGAAGCTCGCCATAAGTTACCATAGCGACAGCAGGAAGTATCTCCCGCCTACGGGCATTGGAGTATTTACTTCATTGCCATGTCTTGTGAACGCCAAACTTCTTCGCTTAGAGCTTCGTATACAGGCGCCTCCAATGAACTTTGGCGTTACAATGCAATGGGGTTTGAAAGAACAAGATGTTGTGACGAAATACCGTGCATACAATGTCACAGGCATTCGTAATCGTGGGAGACGGGCCACGAGATTAAGGCCAACTGTTAAGCACTTGGGCTGTTTTGATCTTTGACAAAGTCCAAGAAATTACGGGAGATGCCGCGACAGCAACTTTTTACGGAGTCATCCACTGATATGCGCATTAAAATGCAACGGTGTTACAATCATTCACCTTGTTGGGGATTCGAACCCGGATCCTTCGATATCCGACCCAAAGCTCTAGCCAAGTTAGCTATCGAGGCGTTACCTCTTACACTCTGAAATTTTGATTTTTACATTCTGAAATTGTTGCATTGCAATGCACACTTGGCGGATGACTGCCATGAAAGTTACTGTCGCCGCATCTCTCGCAGTTTCTCGGAACTTTCGAGTTGATTACAGTGTGACAACGCCATCCTCTTAGTCAGCCTAAACATCGATTGCAAGGAGGCCACGGATCCTTTCGCGGAATGCATTTTTGAAACCCTAGGGTATGAAGAATTATTTGGTTAGGTATTAAGATAATAAAATCTGGGAAATTTAAGCTTTACGACCTCGTGAAATCAACAAATTAAAGGAAAAATCCTAAAGCCGGTATGGTTTTTTGGATCAAAGATATTAAAGATCAAGATAGTCCTGCTGTGTTCTTTTACCTATTCTCCCACTTGATAATCGACAGTATTGTTTTACAAGTATTGTTTGCATGTATTGGTATGTGTATGTATTGTACGATATGTGTGCATGTTGTACATATTGTGTTATATAGTTAGTAATTGAAATTAGCAACTAGTGTATTGTGTTGCTGCATTTTGGCCCTAAGACACTATGCATTAATTGATATTTATGTGTAATTTATCTGAAAGTTTAATCTTGTTAGTGTTTGGGTTAGGTGGTAGAAGAGTAGTCTCCATAGTCTCAATCTCGTCCCAAAACAAAGACGATGGTCTTATCTATCCATTATCCATCCATTCACCTTGTCGAATTGCCCTCGGTATATTTTCTCTTAATTCTCAAGGGGAGGGTACGAGGGCGTCTTTTTCTTCCGATTCGTGCATCTTTTTCCCGCGAAGAGATAAACAGTGTATCGACTGAAGCGTTCTCCGCGAATCGACTCGACACCTGAGGCTTTATTTGGTGGTCATAATGACATTGCGGGTTTTTTGCGCAACTATAATCGTCTTTAGAACGTTTTTGTGCCCTGGATTATTTATAGAAGTATGACGATAATTAGTTGAGCGTTCACGTACATATCTGCCCTTCGCGGCGTACGTCAGCGCCCTTAAATTTGTGGTATGTAACATCCAACAATAGGGAGGACAGCTAAGGGCCGCAGAATTTTCAAAACACGGGAAAGGTGAAAGTGGCTGGGCGAAGGGAGTGCTGTAGCCAATTTCTTGAAGCGGTCGCGCGCGCATCTTGGCAACCCGTGGTTTTGTGTTTGCACCTATTAGCGAAAGTTTCCTAACGCTCTCATTTTCCCCAAACACCTTTCGAATTAATATCTCGCCATATTCACGTGTTTTCATCGGCATTTTCATGTTTAAGGTGACATTCGAGCGCCTTGGAAAACATAAACTTTCTCCCGTGGGAATAAAGGGGCAGTAGCGTGGCTTAACTAGATAACAATTCGATCGAATTGTTTTCTTTAAACTAGGAAGGCATTAGGATTCCGAATCCGGGTTTCTCTTCTCGGGATTTCCTTATTTCGTCGCCAGGGTTGCCATGCGCCCTCATTTTTGTCGACACGTCCACACTCTACGGGTAAAAATTAAACTCGAGCGACCAATCTTGAAAATTTATATAATTGTCCGCAATGTGGTGCACAATCACCCCCTGACACAGACCCTAGCGGCGGCTGGCAGGGCACTAAGTAAATAAAATAAAAAATATAAATACGTGTATGTATTTTATTATATACCTCATGTATTCATACGTATAATTATGAGTGTGAAAATTAAGGCGGAAATACACGAAATGAAACAGGTTATACGCGACGGGCGTAGGACGCCTAAGCTACGACATAATTATTGTTCGTATCTATTAGCATTTTACTAGTTTTGCATAAAAGAACGTGTAATTTCCGTTGTTATATTTTGTTTGTAAAGTTATGATTAAAAATCGCAATTAATCCGTAGTTGGGTCGTGGTGCCTTTCGCTCGAGAAGAGTAATTTTGATTTCAGGATCTCTTATCCTTGAAATTATTCCCATGAGGCGTACTCATTTCTGCTGATCAAAAGATGGCAACCATATCTCATCCCCACGACTTTGTTCTCCTTGAAACGACGCCGAGACGCGTGTATGGTGAGCACCCGATTTAGTTCGGCCCGCCGGTCGTTTAAATCGAGCTGCCAACTCAACTTGTTGACTGTTGTTTCGGTGCGCGGGCGTCCCTGTATTCTCTCCAGTCGCCGCGTTTCCATATTTCTCGCGTGCAAAGCACAAGCGTTCACCCTGCCTGGGTGGTGTTTTCTGTTTTACGTCTGATCTTGTTCTCTTAGAAGTGCGATGCCGTGCATTTCTTGTAATTAATATTCTAGAGCCAATTTATTGTACCGTTCTAAAATTCTCCTCAAATCGCCTTTTCCTGGCGTTACCCTACTTGCTTTTCGTTTTTTTCAAATCGATAGAAATTTGCCCAGATTGATAGTTCGATAATTGACAAATGCATTCAGTCTATAGGTTTATTTAGTACAGGCAACCCCTGCAGTCGCGGGCGATCCAGGGGCGCGTGACTGCAGGGGACATTAAGGAGGAGCAAGTCATTCGGTGAGTTGAAGGGGAAAGTAACTCTGACGTTCTATTGATGGACATGGCTGTAAAATATTTCAAGTTTATTGTCTCAAAAACCTTATGTAACATGGTCTCTCTTTGTTTTTGGCGAGAGCCATGTTTTTTAGTAACAGTTTGGTTCTTTTGCAATTTGGAATGATCAGTATAGGATGAGAGCGATCTTGTAGGGATATTGCAGGATTTGAAAATGTGGACTTCTGAAGGCTTGTCTCATTCCTGGAAAATGTACGTACAAATTTTGCATAAGAAGCATCAGTAACAATTTTTTCCTGACGTGTTTGCGTGAAACGCTGAATTCAGACCGACGGGTGTTGAGTGTGCGCATGATCGTATTGACATTGACATACTATAGGACAGTGAGAGTGCGCACACCATTATTATCACTGAAAGTTTGACGATGCGATAAATTGCGCCGAACTCGTCTTCCGGAAGGTCTTTGGGCGTACGACCAAAAGAGCAGAGTCGAGGGTGTCTCCTTACGAAGACTTTCTGCGACGACATCGGGACGATTCCCCAACCCCCTTACAGTCCCGACTTGGCACCAATAAATTATTATTCCCATTCCCAAAAGTGAATTCCTCCCTCCCTCAAAGGACACCACCAAATGGGACCCTACTAAGAGCCATCAAAGAAGCATGAACGCTTGTACCCTTAAGGACCTTCCGCCTACCAGGGTGCTTTTGAAGTCGTGGAAAAGCCGCAAGGGCAAAAGTGTGTCGACGCTCTTATGGGATGTACTTTGAAGAATTAGGTATTTTAGTACCTTTCAAGTCACGGCTAGGGTGTGTGGCAAGGGATTAATAAATGCCGGGCTAATTTTGACCCAAATATGACCCTACCGAGGTCGAACTGTGTTATTTTGATCCCCTATCTTTCGTGGAAAAAATGGCAACTTAAATTTATTTTTTCTACACTAATATTCTCTAATTTTATTAGAATGATCTCTCCTACCATAGTACGAAGGTGGTTATGATATATTTTCAGCATTACTGCCAAAGAGACCTCCTTCCAATTTATGCAAGGGATTTAACCTGTAATTTAACCTTCGCTCCATTAAATGATTCCCAGCCTAGCTCATCTAATATTTCGGATACGCTACTTAGTTTACCATAACAACATTTTACAAATCTAGCTCCTCTACGCTGCACGCAATCCAATTCGGCAATTAATCCAACTTCGTTAGGATCCCATATTATACTTGCAGCATATTCTAAAATGAGGGCTAATCAGCGAAAGATAACATTTCTCTTTGACCTTTTCATCGCATTTACACCCAGTACTCCTCTAATAAATCCTAATGATTTATTAGCTTGTCCACACATTCCCCATATGTGTTTCCACCAGGAGAGGTGGTGAGTGAGGGTAACGCATTAAAGTATTTCATCGATGCTTCATATTCCATGTTCCGGTGTTCCAAATGCTGTAGGGGTTCGGGTGAGAATTCCTCCTTTTTCCAAAAATTGATGACTACGCACTTTTTTATGTTTAATTCTAATTGCCAATTGTCGAACCAGCGTCGTGTAGTATTCAGGTCATCTTATGAATCTGCTGTGCCCTCAGGAGTACGGATATCACGGTAAACCACTGCATCATCGCCAAATAAAGGTATCTCATTAGTGACTACGGAGTCAACATCATCGTTAACATAAAGTAGCAATGAAAGAGGACCGATGACACTCACCTGGGGAACACTTGAAATGACGCCTAAAGAATATCATGAACAAAAAGCGCAAGTTGTGTCTCGCGGGATATACCTTTTCTGAAACAGTGCTGATTTTTCGTTAATAACTCCTTGCCTATCGATGACTCTCACGATCGAACTAGCAACTACGTATTGGTGTTAAACTTAAAGATAGGTGTTGCGTTACTCGTTTTCCAATCTCTGGGAACCTTGTGATCTACTAGTGAAATTTTTCCAGATTTTACAGAACAGTTTTCCGAAACCTTATATGTAAACCATGTGTACATGTATTATTAACCGCGTGCCTTCGAAGTGCGAGGTCGTAGCAGTCCATTGACACGTGTTGTTCTGGAGGACCGGTTTGCGGTTTCCTTCCGTGTATCGCTCGCATTTTTTTGCCGAAAACTGACGACCCCCAGGGCCTTCTTCCTTTTCCTTTTGGAGTCGGCCCAATCCTGCTCCACCCCCGTCATTCCTCCCTCTCCCTCACCCCCTTGTCCACTCCTCCAACGCCCTTCCTAGGAAGTCAAATGGGCACTATTTCCTGGAATACGTAACTGATTCTCAATTTTTATAAAAAAAATTCATTCCAGAAATTTCGGTGCGCGCCAAAATTAGCGCGGGGAAACACTTTTAATTTTGGCCCTTAACATGTGACTGATTGTGGGAATAGGTTTTTTCTATGGGCGCAGCAGGCCAACTTTAAGTGAGACCCGATATGCGCAATGATAACGAAGACCGTCGTCTTCCTTTGGTATTTATTCGTCGGTCGACCTCGTTTTCGTCAGCGCGTAAATTGGCACTCTTGGGCGTAGAAGGCTGTGTCTGCGAGGCGAGAGAGCTTCTCATTTCGGGGGAGAACGAGGGAATTGAGTGCGGGGGGGGGGTCTTCTGTTAGGAAAAAGGGACTCAAATCCGCTCCGGCTTCGAAATCCCGCGCCGCGATTCAAATGAGGCTTGCTTGAAGAAAAGCCCCTGGTTGAGAAAGCGAGAACGAGGATATAAATTTCGGATCGGCTGAGTCGCCAGATCTGGGGAAAGATTGGATATTTGGGTTGGCATCGACAGTTATGGACACTTGTATCAATGCATTGGAGAAAATCTCCAAGGAACGGTTTGATAAAATACAAATCCTTGAAGTTCACTCGGGCATGGTCTGCCCCAAAAGTTGTATGACTTGTGTTTTCAAGGATGGACTGACGGATGGACGGGCGGCGGTTTCTCTGGCTGTGTTCGAGGGAGGGGAGTCTGAGGAAAGGCTTGAGGCCGGTGGCTGTTGGCTCCCAGCCATTGCAGAGTGCGGATCTTTGGTTTGCGAAACCTCTATACCGTGATCTCGTTATGTTTCGTCACGAATCGGTTATTGGATCAGTACTTCGCCATCAACTTTTGCGTGAAACCGGGAAAGACCGAGAAAGAGACTCAAGCAGCATGATTGAGGCAGCTTATGGTGATATAACGCCACGGGTAGATCGGTAGTGTGTTTTTGAGTGGCACGAGTAGTTTCGGAGGAGGGAAGGGAAGATGTTGAAGACGCCGAACGTGCAGGACGCCCTTCGACCTCAAAAAGTGACGAAAATCTTGCGAGAGTGAAGTTTTTTTTGGACGGGGATCGCAGATTAAGTGTTCGCTTGGTTTCTGATGAACTTGACATTGCTAAATGTGATGTGCATCGACTTGTGACCGAAGACGTGGACATGAGAAAAGTGTGTGTGCGAAGTTGGTGCCGCGAGTGATCTCGGAAGAAGAACAAAAGGAAACTCGCACGCGGATCTCTGCCAAGAGCTTATCGACCATGTAACGAGGGAGGATCCAAATTTTTTAGACACTGATCCACCAAACTTCTTCCTCTTCCCCCGTTTCAAATTTGTGCTGAAATGGCGTCACCACGGCTCGGTGGAAGCGTTACAACAGGCCGTGACGAGTGAGCTTAGCAGCATTCCAGGCTCCGCCTTCCAGAAGGCGTAGAAAACCCGCTGGCAGCGGTTTGTGTGGACGCACGAGGGAACTACCTCGAAGACTCTAAGAGATGATGTATCAATTCCGTCAATACATGTTTTTTAATCGACCCAGTCCAGCTACTTATGGGACAGATCATGTAGAGGAATGGCTTGATTATGGTTTTTTCTGTTTAATGCGACATTTCTTAGACGGATTACGGGCTATTTAGTACTTAGCTTCCCTTATAGATTTAGGGAAGTGCCCCTGATATTTGAACCCGACCTCTTCCACTGCCCCCTCCCGGTCATCATCAAGCACCGCAAATCCCATTGCATTTAGTGATCCTTCGTTTTCCTTGCTCGCGCCTTCGTTTCAGTTGTTCCATCAGGAGGTGCCTCTGGCACCAACGCACCAATCGAGGTGGCCGGCGGAGACTGGAGAACTATCCGAAATACCTTTCTCGTCCTTGTCAGACTTGTGTTACATTTGGGTGAATATGGTTATTTCGCGTTGGGACGGTGGCGCTTGTCGTGGTGCCCAGGGACCCGGAATGCGTGCCAGGAGCACTAGTACGTGGTGCTGCCCCCCCCCCCCGGCTGCATCTGCATCCATCTGGGTGTATCCTTCCCCTCCGGTCCCGGCGAGACGACTCAGAAGGGAGTCCCCTCCCCCCGTCGGGACCCCAGCCAATCTCATCCTCCTCCGACTTCACACTCTCCCCCGATCATCCCCCTCAGTCCACCCCCCTTCCATCCCTCCCCACCCCCATCCTCCTCTCGTCCTTCCCTCACCGTTGCTTCGTTGGTCCGTTTAGTTCGGAAGGAGACGTCGAGAGAGGCGCAACGCACGCACGAAGGTCGGCCTCTTGCCCTATGGCCGTGGAGATAATTTCGAAGCGAACGACAAGTGGCGAGGAGGAGGACGAAGACTTCTTCTTGGACCCCCTTTCGCTGTGCGCCTTCCACTTCAACCCCTGGACTTGAGGCCCACGGGGCAGAGAGAGGGGATTAGGGGTCCACGGCCCGCTCGCGAGGGTGCTGAACCACACGGGACGACACACGCACTCTTTCGGTGGTACGCACCGTCTCGGACATTCCCTCCGAGCACAGCTTCTTCCCCCCCCACGCATCGCTCGCTGCGGCGTACTTCCTTGCTGTGGCCATTGATGCGTTTCCCATTGTTGTGCGCGTCGCCATTTTAGCCCCTCCTCCCCGAGTCCTCACGCTCCGAGGACGGTTTACTTCTGGATATCTTTGGTGTGGTTTTAGGTGGATGCATGCATGCGATTTTCGCAGGATATGTGTTTTTTGTGTGTGTGCGTGCGCGCGCGTTTGTGTATCTCACCGCGGAACTGTCTTTGGCATGGAATGCCGTGAGTTTCGCCTTCCCCGGAGTGTTGGCGCAGTGGACTCTGTCGTTTTCGGCGCAACTGGTCGCCCGCTCGTGGCCGGGCCTTCCCTCTGGGAACCCCTGCAAGTCAGAACCACCCGCGTGGGTGGTGCCCCCCTCCCCAACCATTGAGCACCAACGCACTCGCAATTCGGACGAGTGAATTGATAGAGACCGCAATTTAGCCGGGATCCTTGGGGTGTCTTTTTCACTGTTATCAGGTGTGAGCGCAGTCGTTGGTGTGCGTAGTCATATAAGAGGTGATTTTGGGGATTGAGGGTAATCGTTTACAAACCTTTGCTCATTTTCTTGCCTTTAATGAATGCAGTCTATGAGGATTCATACTTAACGCAATGTATTAATATCCTGAATTACTTATTGCATGCATTTATAATTTTAATATGAAAATTTCTTTTGATTTTCTTTTGATACTCATGACGAATAAATGTACGTAAAGTTTATATTTTTTGTGACAAAAAATGTGGCATTAGTCATGTAGAATGTTTTTTTTAATTTTTATAAACATTTCCATCAGGTGCTTGTATGCTTTTGAGTCTAGTTACACCTTCAGTTTGTGTGTTTATTTTGAGAAACTGACACCATTTTTCTTTCCCTAACCTAATTACTCATTACAGGAGGCAGAAGTATATATTTTAGTACACATTTCATATGCTTATCAGGGAAATATATTATTTTCTTTTTTTTAGTGATTCTATTGTTCTGAATGCTGTGGAAAATAACCTGATATACATAATAACAACAATCTGATACAGTCTCCTCTCATATGATACAAAATTCACCCTCTTTTTGCTGTAGTAACTAGAACTCTAGAAATATTAAAATGCATAATTATGTGGTTAAACTGGCTTCCTCATCTTCATGATCATTAATTATTCAGTGTTTAAGTATTAAAAAGTGCCGTAGTTCAATGACTGTGCATAATACATGGTGCGGCAACGTAACTTCCTTTTTTGAAAGCATTTTGATAAGAAGAAGTTATGTTGCCGCACCCTGTATTTTCTTGTTGGCTCAATCTTTATAATTACTACGGTTTGCTTTGTGTACAATTGTTATTATTGACCATCCTTGTCCTCTGCCTCTGCTTTTTAGGAGAGAATTTGGATCCCCATTCAATTGGAAGGCCATCAGCCGTAGTGCTAGTATTTCAAGTTTGGCAAGTTCAATATCAGCTGTAAGTACCATAATAACCTTTTCTTAACCAATTAATGTCTGTGCATCACACCCGAGCACTCAAAGACTTACCTTTGAGAGTTGACGTACAAGTATGACTTCACATTCATGAATCACCTACCCTCTTAAAAAAAACTGTTTGTGTTAGTTAATCCAGAATGGTAAATGCTCTTGATGCACCCATATGTGTATTGAGGTGATTATTCTTGCATTCTTTTTGAAGTAATATTTTTTAAAAATCCAACCTACACTTTGGTGAACTTTGTACATGATGTGGTCCTAAATAAGTGGGTACCCATTCGTTTAGTTTTCAAAATGGTTATAATCATCAACGTGAAATGTAATTCTAAATACAATCACTTAGTAAGTGTTCGCGCATGTGAATGGCAATAAGGAGAATGCTATGCATGGATTGGTCACCTTCAATTTTCAAGAAAACATGCATCAGAAGTCTCAGTAATGTCGTTTTTGTACGAGTTGATAGCGTATGGCCTTCTTGCATCGCTGATTCTCGCTGGTATTGCATTGGTCAGTTTTGTCTGTGATTCAGGTGGATAACGTAAGCAGCTCCCGAGCCATGGGCGCCATGGGGAGCGTCCAGGAGGGCTCGGAAGGGGGGAGTGGAGGAGGAGGAGAGGGGGTGGAAGAGGGAGGGGGTGGATTGGCCGGCCAGTCAGGGGGGGGCCAGAGGGAAGAGAGCAGCCAGGAGAAGGATGTGTGGTGGATGACGGAGCAGGCCATCCCCGAGGCAGACTCCTCCAGAAGCATCGAAGCGGAGGCACATGTGAGTATCCCCACACCCTCCTCTCATGGAATATTGGTTGTGCTGCCTGAATGATTGGAGCGAGATGAGTGCAAACAGCCAGAGGTCAACTCGCCCGCAGGATAGGGGGTGTCCACAGATGGATGGAATGGCAGTGACTTAGCACGAGAGTGAGACAGGCAGTTTGTTTATAGAAGAAGGAGAATGTGATTATATGAAGATATATATATATATATATATATATATATATATATATATATATATATATATATATATATATATATAACCATAAACACAGTAATCAACCCGAAGGTCGGTTTAGTAGGTGATGGTAGAGCTCACCCATGTACCAAACCCGACGGCGTGTGAATATTCACACATCAGGGTAGGGGGGCCAGTTCCTTTCCCTGTGCCGGTTATGGTTTCCCAGGAAGACCTGGTACCCGATAAATCAACTAGCTTGGGTGGAGCTGGAGGTGCCCAAAGTGCCTTGCCCGGGAATCGAACCCGGGATCCTCCGGTCAGCAGTCCAACGCTCTACCCGCTAGACCACCGCGACCCGCTATATATATATATATATAAACACCCGAGGCATGTCATTACTCTGGGAGTTAATCAATAAGTTAGGCTAGTTGATATTGTGGTCAGTATCAAAATACATATTGTTTTAATTGGTGAATTTTAATTCACATGTTGGGGAATAGAGATGTGGAAACTTAGGAGTCAGAATGTTAGGTTATTGAACAATGCAAAATGCAAGAATACAAGTAGTTACCTTTGAACAGCCACATTGAAAAACTCAAGCTGTGCAATTTTTCTGGCCAGTAGTGCATCATGGGAAATTGAATGGCATTAAGGGGGGTGGAGGGGAAACTGACCCCCCCCCCCCCTGAATACCCTGTTCGTCTGTGGGTTTTATATGCCTTAAAGGTGCACGGTCTAAAGGGTGGTCTCTGGCAAATGTATCAGAAGCAATCAGTCTGGTAGATTGTTTGAATGTGGAAACGTAATATCTCAGCACTCTTTGGGATGAAATGCCCATCATCAGTGTGGAACTTTGTTCAATCAGTCAAAGAGATGAGCTGAAATTATGGAATGAAGAAGCACATCGGTACTCTATTTATCAAACTACTAACTGAGTGTATGGTAGGGGGTATTATATCTCCATTTGTGGTTTGATCATTCAGTTTAAATGGCAGTTTGGCATCATTTCATTTTCAGACCGTTTAAATCTTCTTCGTTGTCTTTTGTTGTACTCATAAGTTTTGCCTGGGAAAAAAAGATACCTCCTTTTTAGTTTGTTTAACTGGATTATTTCTCATCTTAAAAGACAGATACTGGAGTGTGGTATGTCAGATCTTTCATGAACTTGCTGAATGGGTAATTCTGCTGAGAACTCCACTACTCACTGGAATTTGTGACTGAAACTACTCTGCTTTATATGGTTATATAAAAAATGTTGAATTCAGTTGAATCTCCAAGTGTCACCTCTAGTTATGTATTTCTGTGTTCATAAGGATAGGAGTTTGTGGAATTCTTAATTTGAGAGAGAATAAGTCTAGTATTACAATTATTGCTTTTAATTTATAATGAAAACTTGATAAACTTGGTGATTGTACCTTTAAATTTCAAAATTGATAATGCAAAATATCTCCTAATTCTGTCTGCGCCTGGGTTTTATTAAATTTAGTATTCTGCAAAATTTTGGTGTTGGGCCTTCCACAAACAAGATGGAAAAAAAATGTTTGTTGTGAATGTGTGGATGGTCTGTGGGCATTCCTGACCATCTTATATGTGCTTCTGCGATCTTCCATAGGGTTATGGAATTACTTCTCTTCTTCCCTCATTGATGTTGTTATTTTGAGACTCCTTTAAGTGCTCAAAATTCAATCCTAGCATGCACAGTGTGATTGGACGGAGGGGGAATAGTAAGAGCAGTAATTTTGCTTTACCATATTTTCTACCTTGGGTGATTTCAAAGGAAAGACTACTGTTCAAATTGTAATAGCATCATGAAGGGGGTAAATGGTATTTATAACTACGTACTTCAGTTATTTTTTACTTTGTAATTAGATTTTATCTGACTCTTTGAGGGTATAATTAAGGGCAGGCATGTAAAACACATCACCTGTTGGCTACATTCGGTTGGTTCAGCGTGTGTGTGTATGTGTGTGGCCTGCAAAGGATTTGAATTAAAAACGTTCTCAAGATTCAAACCAATAAAATATGAATGTGAAACCAATGAACAAAGTGAATTATGTCGCAAACAGAGTACATGTCCAGTTGCAAATTCCTAACAAAGTTACTGCCGCCACGCATGCTTCCTGTAGGTGATTTTCTTTTAGAAAGGTATGTCTTGATCTCTCTGTTTGAATTTTAACATGAGTTTGGGTTTATTTACAAATATCAATTTTATCATGCATGCCCATTCCAAGGAAAAAAGTTGTTATTTTTAACAATTCAAGCAATCAGTCAAAACAAAAAGCCATCACATTTCATTTTTGTCCCTTGTGGACAAACAATATTTTGATTAGAAAGATTCCAGTATATTTATTGGAGACATTCTTAAATAATTTAAGTGTCAAAAGATCTAACTTACCTATCTTCTAGGTGAGTCTGTGCACCTACAGAGATACCCGTGCAAGTGATAGGGTGCATGAATAACAAATTGGGAATAGTAGTTTTCAATAAATTGGTGCTTATTGGACGTATTTAGCTCCAAGCGTGCATGGGTGGGCAAGATAGTTTTGCACTAAATCATGGTGAATTACAGCACACATTGCTTAGAACTCATCCACTAATTTGAATCTAATAAATGCAAAATGCTTATGCATTAATTGGAATTATTATTGCCAGTTTTCAGGAATAGGGAAGGAACGGCTAGAAAATGATACTCATGCTTGGGTTATGGTGTTACATTAGTGACTCATAATGTTAATGCATACGAGGGAATCTTACAAATTAAAATGTAGTGTCTTTTATTTTTAAAGGTGTCACACCTAAGATTGTCGTTTTAAGGATATAAGATTCCTTACATTTTTTAAAAATGTGATGCACACTTTGCTTTAATAAGTGCCATTTTAAATGAAATATGAGATTTTTTCTCTGACCTTTCCTTGTTCTCTGGTTGTTGCAACAGCCCTTACACACCACAGTGGTCAACCCATAGGTTGGTTTGATTGGTAGAGCTTACCTCCTGCCTAATCTGACAAGGCATGTCACATTCGTGCATCAAAATGGTGGGGTCAATTGCCCTTTCCCTGACCCGCTTGGATGTGGATTCCCAGCAAGATCTGGTTCTCAAATAAACTCACAATGCTCGGGGGGGTCACTCAAAAGTCAAACCTAGTCCCTCTGGTCAGTAGACAAGTCCTTTTGCTTGTGTCATGTTAGGTGTGCATAATGTGTACTCTGTTTGTGGGGTGGTTTTTGTTTTTGCCCCCTTTTGATCCCCTATTGTCACGCCTCTTTTCTGCAGTCTTGGGTGGAGGAGAGCGAGAGGCGCGTGATGGAGGCGGAGGAGGAGCTGAGGCACGTGAAGGAGGACGTGGAGAGGAGGGAGGGGGAGTGGGAGGAGAAGGAGAGGTCGTGGAGGGAGGAGAGGGCGGCGAGGGAGGGACGCATTGACGAGCTGCGATCGGGGGAGGAAGAGCGCAGGGGGGAGGTGGAGGTGTTGAGGGCGAGGATCCTGGAGCTGGAGAGAATGGGGGCGGAGTGCATCTCGGTCGGGGTGCAGGCCACGGATGCAGGAGCAGAGGAGGAAGAGAGGAGCAGGAGGAGGGTGGAGGAGGTGGAAGGAATGCTGGCAGCCGTGCGTCGGGAGAACGAGAAGCTCAGGGAGGAGCTAGAGCAGGTGAGACAGCCTGGCTGCTGTTGAGAAAATGTGTACTCGTACTTGTATCTACAGATTTTTGCTCTTTACTCTGGCGGAGCTTCTTGAAGATATCTGTAATTGGAATGTTTATGTCAGTGGGTCAGTACACCCTGTTTAGATTTGTAGAAAAATATTACAATCTGCAAAATTTGCAAAAAAATAATACGTAAAACTGAGCATTCTGGTGCCAAGAGGATAGTTACGGTAAGGGAAGGGAGTTTCTGATATCTCAGCATCCATTACTGCAGTTCGGTGATAATATGTTAATTCTTAGACGTTATTCTGATTATTACCATTTCTGTACCTATTTCAGTCAGCCTTTTTTGTTTTAATATTTCAACCTTGAACCTACTTAACCTTTGAACAACAGTGTGAAAGTTTAGCAAGCATTATGATTCATCTTTGAGTCTTTAATGGGCTTAAGACTTGGATGGAAGGTCTCAATGTGCCCTTGTTGCATTTTATCATAGTGCTCCTTTATCTTGCCTTGTTATAAACATTAGGAGGCCGAATAGGAATTATGGTGGGGTGTAATTAACTCTTGTCATTTAGCATTTAGGACCTTTTTATGTACTACATATGCTGGGATATAATTTGACAGCAACATATATCATAATATATTAAGACATTTGTCCACCATGCAGTATAAATGTTGGGCTCATTTTTTGCTTTATGCTGATGTTCATGTACTCATTAAATTAATGAACACACAAAAAATGATTTATGCACATGTATGCACTATAAGTGATAGGAGAACCCTATTTTAAAAAATGCCATTAATTAGAGTGCAACCCTGTTGCATGGAGGAAGTGAATATCAACATTTGGTTAAATTAAGGTTGCATAGACTGTTGAAACTGTTGTGCTCTAAGCTATACTAAAACATGCTTAGAACAGTAAGATAAAATATACTTTTCCTCTGCTATGATTACATTCAAGGATATTTGTGTGTGTTTGTTCTGTTTTCTTGAGCACAGATGAAAGTGAATTGCCAGGAAACTGAAGTTAAGAGAACTACCGGTGAATCCTTATCGGAACATGTAGAAACATCAGATGTGTGTGATTTCAGACCACAGGTGATATCCAAGAATGATGATGATTTGCGTAGGGAATACGAAAGCCAGATTCAGAATGTCCGAGAACTACGTGGTATGTACGAGGATAGGATGAAGACTGCTGAAGAACAAAACCGAAAGCTGAGGGATGTGATCACGGAAAAAAATCGCCGCTTAGAGCTGAGTCAGCGCAGGTGTTCGGATTTGCGTGCACATACAGAGGAGCTTGAGACACTGCTGGGTGAGCAGGAGAGTGTGGCCAAGGGCCTGCAGGCTCGCCTCTCCGCCTCCGTCGAGGAAGGTCGTGGCCTGGCCGCCCAGCTGGCCATGGTGAATCGCCTATTTGGTAGACTAGGGGACACGGCAGAACTTGATTTTGAGCGGTTGCGCCTTCTGCAGAACTCCAGCGAGAATGGACAAACGAGTGAAGAGGGAGCCAGTGATGGTAGCGAAAGGGATCAGGAAGGTGCCGAGGGCAGTAAGAAGAAGGCTGAAGACCTGAAGGAAATTGCAGCCAGTCTGCCGAAGGTTTGGCGCCTACTGGTGGAACTCCTCGGGGAGGAACAGAAGGAGGAGGATGAGGAGGAGGAAGAAACCAAAAAGTCCGGCACAGATGGGTGCTTCGACAGCATCCCGACTCCTTATGGTCCTAAACTAGTCATCAGTGTGAGTCGTACATTCATCCGCCTGAAGGACCTCATCCTCGAGAAGAAGTCCCTGCAGAATGAACTCGGGAGAATACGGGATCTCAATGGACGGCTGGAGTCAAAGTTGAATCAGCAGGAGAGGAGGCTTGCGACGGTCAAGGTGGAGCTGAAGAGGACGTGGAGTGTGGTGGCCAAGATGCGGGCCCAGCACAAGCAGCTGCACACTTCAGAGCAGGTGCTGCGTTATGAGCTGCAGCAGAAGAGAAAGCTCCTGGGAGAGCTGAAGAAAGAACTGCAGTACTGCCGTGAGAAGTGGGACTTGGCCAGGCTGAAGAATTCCCAGTCAGAGAAGGAGTGGCAGTTGCTGAGGCAGGAGTTCAGGACAAGGAAGTCTGCAAATGGCGATGCGAGACATGACTCGACTGAAATGAATTCCCCCGAGAGTGGTTTTTCTGATGGGAGGGGTGAGGATGAAGAGGAGGACTTTGGAGATGGAGATGTCGGAAGCAACCCAGTGGGAATCACGGGGGAAGACGGAGGTAGGGGTGTCGTGATGCCCAATGCAGAAATCCAAGATGCCTCTTTGGATCCACATCAGGAAATTGAGGGGCAAGGCATGACGACCTTGGACGAAAACACAGCAGTGGGAATGGGGGAAGAATTCCGGGTGCAAAGGGTGAATCTTGACATACTGGCGGGAGGACTCGAGGATGAGACAGCCCTCACTCCTCGCAACGAAGCACTTCTGATGAATGGGGAGGATGAGGTTGACAATGGCAGCAACAACTCCCTGGCAGATGCATCTCCATCCTTCGACATGTCGTCGTCATCCTCGACGAGCACATTGGATTCTGGCTCGGTGAATGCACCAGCCAATGGCGAGGTTGCCTCACCAGCAAGGGGTGCAAGTGAGAGGAGCATGGAGGAGCGCCTGCGTGCGAGGGCAGAGAGGCTCCGTCGGTTGGAGGAGCAATGCAGTCAGCTTTTCAAGAAGGTTACGAGGACAACAACGAGGAGTGCGGAACTCTCATCCCGCTTGGAGGAACTGCATGAGCAGTATGGGGATCAGGGGAGCGGAGGCAGTGAGGAAGGCAGATGGGGTAGCCCTGTTCGGGCTGATACAGAGACTGGAGAGACGATGCCCGAGGGCTCTGCTGCCCCCCGGAGGTCAACACCCCCGTCTATTGAAACACTCCCTCCACCTCCACCACCCCTGCCACACTCGCTCCCAGCAATCCGACTTCCCTCTCTGATTAAGTGTCACGCTCCCCCAAGGTCAGACGTGAGTGCTCCATCAGTAGACTCTGCATCAAGTGAAGTGCATGCCCATGCAGTGTTGATATCGGGTGACAATGTGAACGTTTTTGAGAGTCCAGATTGTGAAAAAGACACAACCAAAACCATTCCTTCCGCAAACCCCCCTATAATCAGAGAGGAGGAGTCTGCAGTGCTCGGTTCAAGTGAGGTGATGGAATCGGAGGCATGCTCACACCCTCAGGAACTTGTGAATTCCAGGGAGATGCCTGAGTTTGGAGAGAGACGGGGTCCGTCCTCCATTCGGGAAGTCAAGGAGGAAACACTGGTTTCGAATGCATCATCGATTTCTAATAACGCAGCAACTGAAGCTCACACACTGCATCATGCGGCCAGTTTGGAAAGTGCTGACCCTGTGACGTCTTCTGTGGTTTCCCTTCCCCAGCAACTGAGCCATGAGGAACACTCGACAAGTCTTGGAGAAGAGACGGATGATATTCCCATGGCCACGGGTGCTTCTGGTGCCATGCCAACGCAGGCCAATGTGATCAATGAGACAATATTTGGTGGGATCATTGAGGAGGAGGAGGAGGAAGAGGAGGAGGATGGACTAATTGAGTTAGGATTGGAGAATGATGAGGATGAGGACATGAACTTGGATGCTTTGGAGGCATCGATTGGAGGGGAGGAAGATTCGGCGGAAGAAGCAATGGAGGACGAGCGAGAGGAAATGGATGAGGATGCTTACATTGCGAGGATGTCATCGACTATTTATGGCCTCCACCATGGGCCCCTCTTTGACGATGGAGGCGGGTCTTCCGAAGACGAGGTGGGAGAAGTAATGCCCGATGATGACAATGGCCATGAAGATGAAGACGATGACGACATGGATGAAGATGGCCTCTCTGATGGGAATGCCATCACCAGTGGTTCCATAGGGGTCGCCAGCCTTCTGCTGCAGCAATTACCCAAGCGAATGGACATCCTCCGACGCGAGCGTCACTCTCTGGAGCAGAGATTGGAGGAGGGTGAAGCTGCGCTGAGCAGGGCACTGGCCAGCACCGCTGTGGCTGAACGTCGCTCTCGGGTCCTCGAGAGGGGTCTTGCACAAGCCCAAGAGCGCCTCAGAGTTCTTGAACTGGAAGCAGCCGTCGAGGTAGAATGCTGGAAGCTGTTCTCTCTGAGTGATGGCCAATGTGTGATTCCTTAATCCTGTTTAACCACATCCTTTGAATGAGGCACGGCTTGATCTAACAAGATAATTACTAACTGAGCTAGAGCAATGGTTGTTTAGTTACACTCAAACCCACTTCTAAAGTTATTGTGTGCCCTAACTAGAAATGGTTTAGTAGATATTATGTTGAGGATTTGTTTTGTGTGTGACAGCAGTTGGAGTGGCCCTCCTTCTTATGGTTTCTTGCCTATCTGGCTGCAATTGAAGCCGCAACAGAAATTCATATGTTTTGTTTCAATCTAAGAAGAAATTTATGATGATTAAAGTATTTCAAGCAATGACCTGTTGAATAAAATGGAAGTGATTAGTCTAATTTGATTATAATGGTCAATTTCTTGCATTTTCAATTTTGTTTTATGCTAAACGACTTCATTTTAGTGAATTGTGATCCTCTGCTTATTTTGAGCCATAGATATTGCTGCTAGCTGCTGTTAACAGTGGCCCTTAATTACTACTGAATCGACGTAATAGAAGTAGAACTCCATGTGCATTATTTGAGCTTCCTAAAAATTGTTAATGAAATGTGTATTTCCTTCTAAAAGTATGTCTAATATAATTTGTTTAGTCAATTGTATATTGTTCTTTAATAAATTCTTGCTTTTTACATGGTGAAATAATCATATAATTAATTTTGTTTCTGTTGAAATTGTATAGTTCTTAATCGATGGGCATATTTTACTAATTTCAATATCTCTTTCCCATTGATTGATGCATTTTCAAAGCACAATATGTTCTTATTGTCTCACCTCTTTTTTATGCTAATTTTCATGGGTTTGCTAATGCTTGTTGTGTGTCCTTATTATTTGTATTGTTTCTGGTTGTGTTCTTTTATAAATATTGGTTCTGAAACCATTTTATTTTTCATTTTTATTGTTCTAATTTCAAGAACTCGTAATGGAAAAACCAAACCATTACTAATTTACTACTTTATCTTGTGTGATGATGTAGACCCTGTTGCCTTCATGTTATTGAAAAACTGTTCTCCATGGATATTTCCGCGACTTCTTGAAGCATACCATTCCCATGTATAATATGCTATATCAAGGTGGATTCAAAGATAACATTTACACAAATGTGAATCCAAAATAGAAACTTTAGAAAATTAGTTTTAAGAAAGTTAAAATAGGTTTGAAAAAGCAATAGTGAATTGAACAGTTTTGGTTGATGTGTTCATTTTGCTTTGGGAATGAAAAAACATCTGTGCTGTTGATCACAGATGGTTCTAATGGATGTGAGGTAGTGTTTTTGGTTTATTCAGTAAAGAATTTGGCACCTGATATTCTCTTCAGTCGGCTTACATTTACTGAGACAATATTGAAATTACAGAGAAACAAGAGATTGCTGGAAATCAAAACTTCGCTCGACGCTGTGAGTGGTGACCAAGTGGCTCCAGCCACATCGGAAAGTAGGCAACAGTCAGCTGTGCATTCCTCTTCTGGTTCTCTGACGGAGGAGATAGACAGCCTTCAGCGGCAGACACTGGCTCAAATCGCAGAGTTCAAGGCAGCTGCTCTTGTGAGTGTGACCTCTTTGGGGCAACCACCATTCACAGATTCCCTGCCCTTTTCACCTCTTTTTTTCCGGGCAAAACCATTCTGGACTCATTTTTCTTCAGACTTTCAGTTTGACTTTTTCGGTAGTTTCACCACTAAGTTTCTGGCTTTAGAAATTGAATGTTTTCAATCACATGTAATTTATGTATTTGTGAATATGATTTCATGGAATTAAGTGGAATGAGGTCTGAGTATTTTCTGTTGATATAATCCCACAAATACAATTTCTTGCTCGTTATAGCACTATTAAATGTAATCAAAATTTATTAATGCTATTATTACAATCATTCAATTGTAATTACGAAAATAATGCTCTTCATGCCATTAAAATGTTACTAAATTAGTTTGAGCTAAATCCCTGTTCAATGATGACAGCATGATTAATAATTTAGTAATAGAAAGACATTTGTGTTACTTAAATACCAAAAAAATATAAACACAAACAAAAGATTAATTATATGATTAGAGTATTGGCATTATTTTACTCTTAAAATATTTAACAATATGAAGCCCAAGGCAGTCACCATTTTCTGAAGTCTAGTGGCCAAATTCGAAGTGGACGTGACAAGCCAATTCTGTGTTGCGGAAATTGATTTTGCAGGTGTCTCAGGAGCAAAGGGAGCAGCTCTGCACCTTAACTGAAGAAGTTGAACGCCAGGAGAAGTTGGTCAACGCACTCGAGGGTGAGCTGGCTTCCTTGCGAACAGAGAGGAGGGAGCAGGCCAAGGCTCTGGAAGATGCCAGTGAGCGCTTGAAGGAAGCGTTGGAATTGCTCTCTCACCGCGAAGAGGAGGGCCAAAGCATGCAGAAGCAGCTGGATAAGGTGAGGGAAATGACGGATGGCAAAGTCAATGGTGTCTTTGAATAGCCTACTTGCATGCACTAAATTCCACATGTGGACTTCTGGACAGCAAATGTTCTCTGAAGAGCCGTGGGCTGTTTATCATTTGTTGCCATTTGGTAAGTTTTCCTTCATGAAAGATGTTTATGCCTTGTTTCACTGGGCATTCATAATTGGGATGAGGATTAAGGAGTTGGTGAGCCCCTGGATTGTGTGTATGGTAGTGAAGATTCGATCAGAACTGATAAATATGGATTGTACAGTACCTTGTATCTGGAAGTCAAGAAGTATTTATGGTATACACCCTGTTTTTAAGCATCAAAATGAAAGAGAAAAATCTGAAGTACTCAAAAATTGATGGAAATGATAACTTTTAATGGGAGTGAAAGTATTTCTTTTAACTTTGAAGGTAACAAACAAGATTACTTCCTAAAATTATTCTAAATCATTTCATTGATATAATGAATAACCGACAAAGAGCGAAATCATTGCCTTGATCAGGCAACCGATGCTACAGTCATCTCTTATGACACCCACTGAGTATTCAAATTGTCAACTCTCTCCTTATGACTCTGCTAACCAGTGTTTAACTTTCGGATAACTGGTAGATGTTCTCCAATAGCCCTTGTGGTTTTATTAGTACTATAATTTGCTCTTCCTCCATTTTCCTGCTTGCCGTTCCTGCACATACTAGTTTGTAATGCAGTGAGATCTCCCATTTCTTTAGCACTTTCTATGAGCACTTTTGGTTTTTCATTTCCTTTAAGTCTACTAAATTTTGCACCTACAATTTTTGGGAGCAAAACTGAAACTAAATTACAGCCGTGGTTTTGTACAGCACGAAACATGGTCATTGAAGCACGAAAACGGGAGTAGATTGGAGGCTTTTGAAATGTGGGTGTGGAGATGGATGGAATTGGGGAAGTGGCTAGAAAGGAAAATAAACGAGGAAGTGCTAAGTTTGGTGGGATTTGTTGGGAGGTATCATAAGAAATCAGGAAAGATAAATGAAGGGCATATTGATCAGCAGTGAGAATTTGAAGACTGTGATACTGGGGAGAATGTTTGGCAAACGAGGAAATAGGGATAGAAAAACAAGGATAGAGATGCTTAGGTTTATGCAATGTATGTTTTCCTAGCATAAGTCCAATTAATTATTTATTTTAGTTAAGGGAAGAGTTGGAGAGTTCAACTCAGGAAAATGTGGTTGTTTCCTCCAAGCTGGTTGATGCTGAAGCAAAGATCTCTCAACTAACGGCAGAAATCGAGCAGCTTAAAGACGATTCCATGCGCTTGCAAGAGGTGGTGATCAAACTTACTGGGTGAGTTATTTAGTAATATACGTATATACCTGTGTAGTGACATGTCAAAGAATCAAAGTGAATTTCTTCAATGCGATTCTTAGAAGATACTATATTCAATCATTAAGTTAAATTGGTATGACGGGTAATGTGCATCTTCTAGTAAAATGTAACTCCTAAACTCTGGGAGTTGCATTTTGAGGTTGAATTGGCATAATGATAAGGTGTCATGAATACCCAGAAAATGTTGCAGAATAAGTTTGACTAAAGAAATCCATTTGTATACCATGTATCTGAGTGCAGAACCCTCTGAAGTCAATGACATCATATTTGCCACTCCAATCCGTGTTGATCACATGGAAATAAAAACAGCCTATTGAGTTGGCTTCGTTTTTGCATATTTCGTTGACCGTAATGACTTAATTGAATGTTCATATGTTTATTCATAAGCAAGGCCTCCCATTTGGTACCCAGTATGGTATCAATACATATATACTGATACTCCCTAATGCCATCTCCTGGGAAATGAGTCGGAGCACATTGGCGCTTTATAAGATCGCAGATTTCAGTGTAAAAAGTACATTTTCTCGAGAGCTCACCTCTGGCCATGCTTCTGGTGTGCCTCCTGGAAGGCGTCAACGGGAATCTCGTTCAGGCACCTCATCATGGCCTCTTTCACATAATCCAGTGGTCCAAAATGGTACTTGGAGGGGTTGTACTTGGGTCATACTCAAAGGCCCATGTCTTGTCACCAGTAATCACCTATTCTAAACAATTCAGGTCACTTTCACAGTGGCCCAAGAGGTCAAAGATTGTCACGCAAGCAGTCTTCCGACAGCACCTTTTGGGACCATCTTGGCACGCACCTTTCTCGTGGCTAAATCTTCTGTAAGGACTGTGGTTTTCTGAATATTGCACTCTTCTGCTATCACATCCTGACACTCGGGATTGGTCAATAAATCGGAATTGAGCACGTGTCTCACTTTTTGCACAGTTACAACACGCTGTGTCGTTGTTGGGCATTCCTCATCGTCAACCTCCTCCCTGCCCTCCCAGAACATCCTGTGCAGACAACCATCACTCGGGACATTTGGGCCAAGTAAATCATAAGCATGATGAGGCATGGAACTCTTTGTTGTGTACCAGAGTGCTAAGGTGACTCTTCTGGGTGTGACTGCATATGTGCATGATGTTTCTCAACTCTTTTGTCGTTTTGAAGCGAGTGTCTGTGCAGTTGCCCTGGCAAATCACCTTAGCATCATCAAATTTCTGAAAAGTGTATGATAGAGAGGAGTGCAGGGCTGTGCTTTTCTTATCTGATTCTTTTAAGTGCTAACTGTTTCATAGGTGATCTTTCACTAATATTCCACTCATTTTATTTGAATAATAGAATACACCAATTCCTCATCAGCCAAAGGTTCCATTGCTTCTAAACATCATCGTAATGGGAAGTAATCGCAATATGCATTGAATCTCTTGGAAGTGTAAAGCCATGTGCCATAAAAAGATGTAATTACCTTCATTTGGAAGAATACAAGTTTAAGCATTTTGGAGTTCTAAGAAAATTCAAAGATCTACTGGTGATTCTGCAGCAGTAACTTAAATTGTGTTATCTATCAATGTAATCAAAATGCAGCATTTCTACTGAGTGTAAAAGTCATTCATCTTGACCTAGAAATTCCAAGTGCAAGAGGATGCCTTGGTAGCTTAATTGGCTATAGCCCTTGACCATGCATTGAGGGATCCCTGTTTGAATCCCACTCAAGGTGAATGATTTTTACACTGTGAATGAGTTTGCTGCATTTTGGAGTTCTGTTGTCATTATTGTATTGGTTGATGTATGGATTAACTTATTTACAAATAGGAATTCCTTCATTTCTTGACATGTTTGCAATTGTCTTCTTTGTGGGAGCAGGGAGAAGGAGGACTTGTTCCGCGCCAACCACAGGCTGGAGGAGATGCGGCGCCTCGTCCTCGAGGACTCCAAGTGGGTGAATGACTGTGAAATCGAGACATGCACCGCGTGTGGTGTCACCTTCTCACTCATGATTCGACGCCATCACTGTCGCAGCTGTGGGAAGATATTCTGTGGTGCCTGTTCCTCCCATTGGCTCACCTTGAACTCTGGTCCCGGCTCCCAGGCCTCTTCCTTGGTGGCAGGCATGGTGGAATCTCTTATTGGTTCTGGCAAACGTTCCAGGGCATGTGCCGAATGCTTTGCGGCATATGCCAGGGAGGCTGCTGAAGCAGACTCTAGGAGCTCAAAAGCATCCATCTCCTATGGAGATGGAATTTGTGATAGCAAACCAGGGTCATCCAAATCAAATGATGGCTGTGGATCAAATAACTCTGAAGGTAAACTGTCACAATAATTTCATGGTTGTTTCTGTTTTTTTACTATTTCAGCATTAAAAGTACATAAATAAATGAGGTATACTTTCTCTGTATCTTAAAATCGTAATTGTTTTTGATAAATCTTTTAAAAGTCCATAATTCCACTGTAATAAACCCCATGATTGGCTTTGACAACTGGGGGTGGCGCTCAACTTTAACTCACCCTTTTCAGGCTCGAGAAATGCACATAAATCCAGGATAAGGCAACCAGCCCTTCTTCCTCTAGTACTAGGATAAGGGAACCAGCCCTTCTTCATCTAGTACTATTTGGTTTCCATTTAAGTTTTAGTGACCAAATGGTAATGGTTGTGTAATGTCATTCATTCGAAGCTTGTGTGGAATTTCATTGACAAGTTTTGCATACAATTGCTACTTTGTCTTTGAAATGAAAGACAAAATTTGACAGAGTAATTCTTTGTGTTACTTCTTAATTCCTGATTGCCTATTCATCATGACTACTCACTTTTTCACAGACGCTAGCAAACTTCTCAAATCACTTAAATTGAGGTACACTATCATTGTAGAGTTGTTAAAGCATCATTATCCTGACTGCAGGGTCACTAATTTGTTACTCCCCCCTACCATTCCCTCTTCTACTTCAGGATTAACTGACCCTGTTTTTCCTACTGGTGCTGTGGAGGAGGGAGGTGATGACTGCAAGGACGATGCGGACGAAGAAGATGATGCTGAAGATTTTTCAATGATTAGCGAGGAGGAGGTTTTTCTATCACAGTGTACTCCATATGTTCCTAACCCAGTAACTCTCCAGTATTGGAAATCATGGTGAGAATTGGTGTCTTTCCCCATAGTTTGGTGAGCTGCTTTGGCCCTCTCAAGTGCATTCAAACCTCTCTCACTAATATTCATTCTTTAGGCTCTGTGAAATCACTTCAGTCTCAGAAAAATTCACTAATCACGCCAGCTTGTATGACTGTTGATGCCTTCTCCCTTTCTTTTATTGAATGTCTTTGCAAAATCCATAGCATCGAACTAAGTCATTGAAGAGTGTGGTGTTGTTTGAGTTCATGCAAACTCACCTTCTCTTGCCATTTCTTCTGATGCTTACGCTCTGTGTGTGTAATGCTGAATTTTTTCACCATTAACCCACTTCTGTTATTTTGAAATTTATTTGGCAAAATCATACCTGTTAATTTTGAAATATTTGACAGCAATCAAGAAATTATCCGGTAATTTGCTGTGAGTGTTTTCACATTGTGCTGCAAATTTGATCGGAACTGTGAAATGTTGATTGAAAGGGATTTGGTTCCCTTTGTGTCATTGCACTTGATGCATTACTATGGAAAACTTGCATGTTAATTTCAGTTGAATTTGCCCAGGTACAAGCTGTTGATTTTTTGCTGCATATCGGTAATGAAGAAATCACTCTTTTACTTAAATTTGAGCCTCAGGAAAATTGTTTTGATTTCACCAGGGGTGCATGTATCATAACGGACAAAGACTGCATCTACGATGCATTGTATTGCACAGAATTGAGGTTAGCATTATTTTTCTTCATTAAATTTAAAAGAAGTTCCCATTAATGCCATTTCAATTACTATTATTTTTACATATGTATCCAAATCACCTTGCGGGGGAGAAATAACAGCAGCAGGACAGAAGACGCAGAAGAAGACGAAAGTAGTTAGAATAGGAACATGGAATGTCAGGACAATGCTGTGGACAGGCAAATTAGAGAATATTAAGTGATAGATGGAAAGAGATAATATAGATATCTTAGGTCTATGCAAGGTGAGATGGAAGGATAGCGGGGATTAGTGGAGTGATAATTATAGAATAATATACAGTGGCGGGGACGAGAGCAAACGAGGGTTTGCCGTAATATTAAATAAAGGGGTAAGAAGAAGCGTAGTCAACATAGAGCAAGCAACTGATAAAATATTACTCGTAGAGATTAAATCAGAACTGACGAACTTGGTCATTGTTCAGGTATACATGCCACCGAGTAACCACAAGGAGGAAGAAATCGATAGGATCTACGATGAGTTAGAGGATATAATCGTGTGTGTTCCTGCAGGAAAACATTTGATAGTGATGGGGGATTGGAATGCGATGGTAGGCGAAAGAAGAGATGGTGATGAGGTGGGGGGCAACGGTTTAGACACGAGGAATGAACACAGGGAGAAAGCAATTGAATTCTGCAGGAGACAGGGGTTAGTCATCACCAACACATGGTTTAGACATCACAAAAGGCGTAAGTATACATGGAAAATGCCAGGTGACTCAGAAAGGTATCAGTTAGATTATATTATGGTTAGGCACAAGTTTAGGAACAGTGTGATAAATTCGCACAGTTTCACAGGTGCAGATGCGGACTCTGACCACAATTTAGTTGTTATGAAATGTAACGTCCGTTTCAAAAAGATAAGGCAATGGCGGCGGGTTAGGAAATGGAATTTAGAAGCATTAAATGGATTAACGAGGAAGGAGTATCAGCAGGCTGTAGAGAAAATCATGGATGATGGTAAAGAGCTGAGTACAATCGAAGAAAAATGCGAATGTATCAAGAAAGTGATCCTATTCCAAAAAGATAAAGGCTACATCATGTGAGGATTACAGAACAATAAGTTTCATATCCTACGCAGCTAAAGTTATTCTCAGGATCATCAACAAAAGGATAGAGGGTAGAGCAGTTGATTACTTAGGGGATGATCAGTTTAGGTTTAGGAAGGGAAGAGGTACGCCTTATGCCATTGCGGTAATGGGATCACCAATCGAGAGGAAAATAGAATACAATCAGGATGTATTTGCCTGTTTCGTAGATTTCAAAAAAGCGTTTCATAGAGTGAATTGGGAAAAATTAATAAATTGCAGAAAATAGGAATGGATTGGAGGGACAGGAGACTGATCCACAACCTGTACATGTCTCAGACTGCTCAGGTGCGAGTGGGGAACGGAGGGTCCAGATGGGCAGTGTTAGGAAGAGGTGTAAGGCAGGGTTGCCCATTGTCACCGGTGCTATTCTATGTATATGTGGAGGAAATGATTAAAGAGGCATGGGAAGAATTAGAAGTGGGAATGAAAGTCTGAGGGGAATTCGTAAATTTGGTTAGGTTTGCTGATGACCAAGTATTAGTTGCTCAGTCAGCCAAGGGGTTGCAAGCATTGATGAGTTATTTAGACGTTCAGTGCGATAGCTATGGGATGAGAATCAATATTAATAAAACAAAGGTTATGCCATTTTCCAGAAAGAAGAAGGCTAAGTTAAACATTGAAATAGGAGGGTAAAAAATAGAGGAGGTAGAACAGTTTACATATCTTGGAAGTGCTTTGGACCAATACGGTCAAAGTAGTAGGAATGTAAGGAGAAGAATTGCGCTAGGCAATTAGTGTTTCCCAAGGAGGAGGGAGTTGATGACAGGGTCCTTGAGTAGGGAGGTTAAGAAAAGACTCGTAAAAACTTTGATATGGAGTGTAGCTATGTACTGAGTGGAAACATGGTCGCTGAAGCAGGAGGATAGACTCATATTGGAGGCTTTTGAAACATGGGTGTGGAGAAGAATGGAGAAGGTGAAATGGACTGAAAGGAAAACAAATGAGGAAGTACTAGGGATGGTGGGCGAGGAGAGGGGTTTGCTGGGAGAAATTCTATGGAGGCAGGAAAAATGGATGAAAGGCGTATTGATCGGTAGTGGAATGTTGAAGAAGGTAATAGAGGGGAGAATGTTAGGCAAACGAGGAAAGGGCAGGAACAGGATAGGGATGTTGGACGGGTTGAAGGGAGGAAGGAAGTACACAGAGGTGAAGAGGGACCTGATGTAGAGTAGGTTGTTGGATTGGGTTTTGTTTGGAGTTACAAAATATTTATTTGATAGTTTTGTCCATCCAAAAACCTACCTTAACCGGTAGATTAACGAATAATAAAATCCAAATCCCCAGTTCTATTGAAATTTGTTTTGTTAATTAAACCAGTGTTTAGTAATAATTTGTCTGTGGATTTCTGAAAGTGTTAATAATGGAGCTTGTTCTCCAACATTGTGAGAAATACCATAAACTGTAACTCATCTAAAAAGGAACAGAAAAGGGGATCAAGTTGGTGCAGTGGCTATTGTACTGGCTTCCCACCCAGAGGGCTGAGGTTCGAATCCTGGAGCTGGCAGATATTTTTCATAGTATCCTGATCTTTAATTAAGGTGTTTTGTGGAGAGCACTTTGAGTACACTGTCTGTCGGATGGGATGTTAAAAACTGCATGTGACCTCTTGGCACCTTTCATTAAGAGTAGGCTAATGCTGACATTGGGTTTCTCTCCACCATTTGAGGGGTGGGTGAGTACATGTAATGAGACAACTGTTAATGAAAAAGCAGATAGCTTGTGATGAATTTGTTTGCATTGGAGAATGAAACCCTTGCACAGGGCTCGTAGGTGTGGAATTCCAGTGAAATGGAGGGAGAGGGTGGCATGCAAAGCAGTAGGTGGCATTTATCATTTGATTCATGCAAAAAGTTCCATAAGATGTGGTTTTTAAGGAATGGAATGATGCATTCAAATTAAAACTTACTTAATGCAATGGGAAACCATTAATCATTCTGCCTTACTCCTTAGGCATGAGCCCTTCTGCATAGGAGTTGTGTCCAAAAAATAATGAAACTATCATGGGAAAGTAATCTCCGAGGCTGTTTGAAGGGTGCACATGGGACTGTCCATCACAATATTAATGTAAAATCAATTGGTGGACATCAATCATCAACTCCCACAGGTTTTTAGCGAAAACAATGAGTATGAACAGTTAAAATGTTTTCAAAAACATGCATATGTACTCATTATTACCACTGTTTCTCATGTTAGCCTTGTAAAAAAATCAAAGTTGAATATATTTTTGTTTGCCTGTACATGCTCAGAATGTTTCAGTGCTAGATCTTTAATAAACGATCCAGGCACATATTGTAATCATTTACTCTACCTTATTGTTGGAGCAGACATTTAAGTGTGCATGTGTTCTTTTTGATTCTGTTCTCTTCAGTGAGATTCAGTCTGGAGTGACCTCGTCTGGCTCCGACTTGCTGGCACTCTCCGTTCCAGAGAGTGGCACTGGGGGGAAGGGGAAGACGGAGGAAGTGTGGGTGAGGGCAGGGGCCATTTACTCAGTGCCTCTTCTCATTGAAGAAAAAAACATCGACATTCTCTGGGAATTCTCCACCAATCCCAACGTAAGTATTCCACTGCAAGTTTTGTCATTTCATTTTGACTGTTAACAAACCTGAGAACTGAATGTGGCTGAACTTTGAAGTCTTGCCTGGATTCCTTTCAAGTTCAAATGAAACTTTGAGTTTAATTCTCAATATCATGGGTGTAATTAAAAATGCTTATTGACCAAAATAGGGGGTTGCAAAAGTAAATCATAGTAATAATAGTAATTTTTATTGGTGTTGTGAGTATTTCATAATCTATGGGCCTCACCAAGAATAAGAATCACCAGAAAAAAAGTAATAATTTCCCCAAATGTTTATTGTTTCTTTTTGTGAACTGGAAGGTACAACACTGTCCCACATTCCTTGAGCCCAGGGCTAAATGGTACACTTGATAATAATTATACATTTGAAGAAAAATGGTAATAAAAAAGTAGCATTAGGACAAGGGACTAATTTATTCCAGAGAAGTAGGGAGCATTGGGGAGGCCATTGAGGTGCACATTGAAAAGAAAAAGGTATAAATCAGACCCTTATTGGACACCCTGTCCAGTATCCACCTCGAGAGTGTGGGAGCAGAGGTGATAAAAGCAACTGGGGAGTGACGTTGCATTGATTTAGGAAGGCCCTGGACCAGTTGGGGCAAGTTGCTAGTTGCCCCAACCAGGCAGGTAGAGGAGAGATCGGTATGCACCAAGTGGTGTTGAGAGCCAAACCGGCCCATCCCTAACAAACAAGGACTTGGGCAGAGTCCATAGACTCCCATCCATCATCCAGGATGCCCACCTGTGCCACCTGCATCCCTTGAAGTTGTTGTAACCCTGCCTGATGGTTGTAGAGGAGGTCCTGATCAGCCTCAAATAAGGGAAGTTGATGGTGGACCAAGAGGTGAAAAGATCTTGGCAGTAGCATTGATGAGGGGATAGTCTGAGGTCAGCCTCAGGTTTGAGAATTAATGAACTAGGATGATATACAAAATTTGTGTAAGAAGTATCGGTAACAATTTTTTCCCAAAAAGTGCATGAAGTGCTGAATTTAGACCACTGGTTAAGTGTGGGCATGAGCATTTATTGTATTGGCATTGACAGCATGACAGTGCACTTACATTTATCACTGAAAATTTGGCAATGCGAAAGATCTGTGCTAAACTCATCCTCCCGAAGGTCTTATAGACAGATAAGCAAAAGCAGAGTTGAGTGTCTCTACTTGCTGTGGCATTGCTCGACGATCCCCCAGCCACCTTACACTCCCGATTCGCCACCAGCAGACTATTTTCTATTCCCTTTAGGAGTAAACTCCTTCCTCAAAGGACACCACCATTGAACCCAGTCATAAGTGAAGCTGTTGAAGAAGCTTACACCCTTAAGGACCTTCCACCTACCAGAGAGCATTTGAGTTGTGGAAAAGCTGCTGGCAAAAGTTCGTCAATGCTCAAGGAATGCACTTTGAAGAATTTTGAGGCATTTTAGCAATATCTGAAATATATCTATTTTTCCGGAATGTTTGCCTATACTTTTAATACAAACTATGTATGGGTGTACATGCATGTAGATTTACAGAAGCATTGCATTCTACTGAGTGGTAATGGCATTTGATTCAAAACTAAGGCCTTTATTTATGGAATAAAAGGGGTTAATCAACAGATGAAGTCTTCATTTTACATTTCAATCTTGTTAGAGTTTCATTTTGTATAAGATAAAGCCTCAGGTGTAAAAGTATATCATATACAAAGCTGATAAAATCCTATTTGAATAAAATACATTGCAGAATGTCAGCTCTGAAATCAGCTTAGTCACTCTTAAGTAATGAAATGAAATACCTTTTAAAATTATTATGGTACAAATTAATTATTAAAAATGCCATAATATTCGTTAAAATAATCCTGAAATCATGTTAAGGTAGTTATTGATGTCATTTTATGTAAATGAATTACATCCAATCTATTTTTTTGAGACGATGAAGGGATATTAGATTATATGAAATTATTAAATAATTGATCCAAAGGAAAATAAACCACCATAAATGGAAAAAATTAATTATCTTAAACCACGCTTTGAAAAAATTGAAAATATTATGATACGCATGCATGCATGTGGACTTGCATCCATGCGTAGACTACAGTCCATCATTAGCGTATATTGCACTAAGCTGAGGAGGTGTGTCTTGCATAGGGAGAAGAGGGAAATGTTTTGAAAAAAGCTACTTATTTTACTCTGCTTGCTTCTTGGCAGTGGTTTAGCAGTTACAATCAATTGCCTGTAAGGTTCTCAAATGTCTGTAATATTTTTGCATGTCTGTGTCCAATGTTTTATCTATTAAAATTTGTAATAGTACTCAGGCTGCCCTTGACCTTTTACATTTTATTAATTTTTCAGCAAGATCTTCCTCCGATTCGAAAGACACATTCTTTACTGCCAAAACATTGCCATGGGCTATTTCGTCTTCTGCTAATGTTAGTTAACCCAGATCGCCTTCATCAATGTAAGGTTTTAATAATCTAGGATATTTGCCATGTGGACTGCAAAAGTGCCTGATAATAAACTAATTGGAATTATTACTGCCATTCTACTGTTTAAGATGGATTTTTGGTGAACACAGTGTGTATCCAAGCATTAAGTGTTTCATGTGAATATTTTGCTTTGATTTGCAGAGTATTGCCTTCTCTGTCCTGTACAAGACGAGCATGGATGTGCCGATGTCTAGCGCCTTAATCGTTGTGCCAACCACAAGGGTCAATTCACACTTAACACCCATCCGTGGCCGCCTCCGTCCCAAACGCTCTGGAGTGTATGTCCTCATGTTCGACAATAGTTTCTCAAGGCAAGTCTCATTTTTCATCCCAAGTTTTCCAGCACATGCGTTACTGTACCCTCCGAACTTTGGTTTGAGTAAAATTCTCAAAATTTGATGCCAAAATCCTACGTGCATCTTCAACATGAGTGTTCCCTATATGCATAAGTTTTTCTCTGTACGAGGGAATTCAGTTGATTGGATTGCAGTGCATGTGAATGCCTACCCTTTCTAAATCTGTGGTAAACCTATTACTTGAAATTTGGGAATCGCAAAGTTTGGACAATTATATGTTGCCTCAGTTTATTTTTGTTTTTCTTTTACAAAGATTAAAAAATTGATATTTTCAAGTAATATAAATTCTGATTATTTTTCTCCATTGGTCAACATTTTGGCTAATTTGATCACTTGATCCTACTTATTAGCAACATATTTTCATGGTTTAAAAAATTTTAGCCATTTCCTGTGTGTTTCTATTCCATGCTGTTATTGTTGTACAGCAAAACAAAGCCATTTTCAATTTGATAACCATTGCTGATGTACATACTACCTTGATCAAAAAGTTCCCGGAATTTTTTCAGAAAATTAAAAATACAAGTTTATTCATCTGAATCTATATTGTCCCCTTCAAAGTAATCCCCATCGACTGCAACACACTTATGCCAGCACTTGATCCAATCCTCGAAACATTTTTTATATTCGGTTTTCGGTATGTCCATCAGTGCTTCCTGCGATTTTTCCATTACTTCCTCTCGGCTGCTAAAACGCGTTCCCCGTAATGGTTTTTTAACTCGATTGAACAGAAAGAAGTCATAGGGAGCCAAATCAGGTGAATTCGGTGGCTGTTGGATGGTATTTGTTGCATTTTTCGTCAAAAAATTACGAATAATGATAGCACTGTGCGACGGTCTCGACGCACTGTGCGACGATTTCTGGTCTCTTTCGGCGAATTGCTTCACGCAAACGTCTCATAACGCCCAAATAATACTCTTTGTTTACTGTCTGGCCTTCTGGCAAAAATTCATGATGCACTACACCGTTGTAATCCATGAAAACCGTCAGCATTGCCTTCTTTTTTGACTGAAAACGACGTGGTTTTTTTGGTCTCGGCTCATTTGGTGAATGCCATTCACTTGCCTGATGTCTGGATTGCGTGTCGTACTCATAAACCCATGTCTCGTCTCCAGTAATGATCCTTTTGATGAATGTGGGATCGGATTCAGCCTCGCAAATCATGTCTTTTGCGACGTCAACACGGTCTCTTTTTTGCATGAAATTGAGGTCTTTTGGCACCAACTTTGCTGCTACATGACGGAAACCCAAATCATTAACCACAATGTCTTGGGCGGATCCATAGGCAATGTTCAAGTCCTCCGCTATTCCTCTGATGGTTAATTTGCGGTTATTGACCAACATTTCTTTTACTTTATCAATTTTTTCACCGACTTTCGATGTCGATGGTCTGCCACTGCGTTCATCATCTTCGATTGACTCACGACCACTTCTGAACCGCTCGTGCCACTGGTAAACGACCGTTTTTTTTAGAGAATCGTTGCCGAAACACTTTTCCAACATTTCCAACGTCCGTGCGCCACTAAATCCGTTTTTTACGCAAAATTTAATACAAGTTCGTTGTTGCAAATTTAAATCCATTTCTGAAATTGTAAAAAATCGCCAACACACACAGAGATAGATGTACTCTTGGCTACGTAACTTTTGCAAATGTCAAGTTATGACACTAAGATTTAAAGGGAATATCAACAACAGATGTACCAATTTAACAAAAAAAACAGAACTCAAATCGGAACGATGGGAGCGCCACACGGTGGTTATTCCGGAAGCTTTTTGTTCAAGGTAGTAGGCACAGCACAAGAGGGCGTAATGACTTGAGGATAACTGCTCTTAACTGGGCTGTGTTTGCTGAGAACCCTTGTTATGCTGGTGTCTAATTCCTGAAAGCATCACCTAGAAAACTAAGGGAAATAGAGAATTTGTTGTCATTTAAATATAAACTCTGCATCAGTTCCTGTGCAAATATCAATTCTATACTGTGGAGGATTCATGTCTCTCTCAGTAGGCAAATGATTTTATTCTCATGTACACTGTTACTGCTCCTGTTTACTCTTTCATTTGTGATAGTATCATTTGTTTTCAAACTCCAATTCTATTTGTCACTGTCTGGAATATTTGCTATCAATGTAATGTGTCCCATATGTGCCTCAAAACATGTCTTTTAGGAACCAATAAACATCAATCAATGTTTCCACCATTAAAACTAGTTGGCAGTCTTCTGGGAAAAGCTAGTGCTTTGACAAAAGGTGCCAACTTCAACGTGATATGCCTTACCTTCTATTTTTTTCATAGTTTTTTTGCCGGGGTGAATAATTATTTTGACGGGCCTCCCTCTTTTCACTTCCTCTGAAGGTTCACGGGCAAGACCATCTGTTACTGGCTGAGGGCAGAGATGTTGAGCAAGGGAGGGCGGAGCGACGGGAGGGAGAGTGCAACGAGCAGCAGCCGATCGTCAGTGGAGCCATTCCCCGACCTCCCTGCCCACGAGGAGGCCAACGACGATGAAGGGAGGCATGGGATTGCGGAGGAGGGGAGGGATGGCGGGGGAGGAGATGGTCACGATGATGGGAAGGGCCAAGTCTTCGAGGACGAGGGATGACCACGATGATGCAAACTGACACACGTGACTGCACTGAATACATGTGCCCTGGAGGAGTGTGCTTACATTGACCTAGGTCATTGCGTGGGGCCACTCCTAGCACTGTCCCACCTGAACTTCTCTGTTGTCTATGCATTTATCGAATCATTCATTTATCACCAATTCCTTTTGAGTCCAAGGCATTTCACTGCGTTACTATAAAAAGTGCATTACTCAGCTCACTTGTCTTCGAGACCTCCCCCAATCCTCCATATTAACGAATGGACGCTGATGATTGAATTGTGAAATATATATATATATATCTCTATATATTACTCGGCACAAAATGGGTTGTAATATCAGAAAGCATGGTGTTTAATGGGTGTTTGTGCCTTGTACTTGGGTGGGAGGGAGTTCATTTTTATGTTCATTGAGTTACCTGATTTGTTTCCGATTGGATATCATTGCCTCAGATAGTCATCATGGCATTAATAGTGAGATTAAAAAAAAGTACTATGTACAATATGTGATTGTAAAGAGATGTGGATGGGCTGTTAAGCAGGATGTTGTTGAAAAATGTCTATCATTTGATTTGGAGAGTTTTTGTAGGCATCTTTTTTTTATAATTATGTTTGCAATGCTTATGTCAATCGGAGAGACAGCACCTGTGAAAGGTGTCTCTGATTGCATGATTTATTTTCATAATTTACAACTATTTTACATAGATTGTTCTTGGTAGATGTTAATATCGTTATGTAATTATCAGACTTGTTTTTATATAACTTTTTATAGCACATTTATTTATTGTGAAACTTTTTTCTTTTAAAAAAATGAGGCAATATATAGGTTTCAGCAGTACCTGGTTATAACTCTGTGGCACTTGTGTGAAAAAGACTATTTGAAGACTGATTGTGTATTTCTTTTTTAAGTTTTGTCACACCATTGACATTGCTGAAGCTTACTGTTCATTTAATATTAATAATAAACTTAATGCTGTCCCATGCTGTTACTTGAAAATCTTTCTTTGTGTTAATTGGGAGAGGAGAGTGGAAGAAGGAGTTTTGTAGTAAACTCTCCAATGTCTTGATTACATTACTTTTTGATTCATTAATTTTGAGTGAAACATGTGATTGTCAAATTCTTGACACTTCACATCCCAAGGAGTGGAAAGCTGTGAGGACATGACAACACTGAGATGCATTTTAATTGTTTCCCGTCTTAAGGAAAGTCACTGGATTGATGCCCAGGAATCTACGAGCAAGAGGCAAAATGTGGAGTTGACCCTATGTCTGCTTCAGAATTAGTAGAATTAATTTTTAATGATTTTAAAAGAAAATTTTTGGCAATCGGGAGTTTTTTGAGGACGCAAAGAGAGCCGCAGTGAAATAAAAACTATTGCATAAGTGACGAGGCCAATAAAAAAACATCCTACCTAGATGATTTTGTAAATTGAAAATAATGATCAGAAAACTGTACGATATATAAAGTGAGGAAGGTCAGAACGTAAACTTTCATCATCACAGTACCATCCATTGATATATTTTCCATCAGTGGTCACAATGCTTGGAATGTTTTGATATGTTCTCTCATTGTTTTTTTAGTGCTCTTTTGTTTCATTCAAACTCATTTATCAGACTCTCCAAAGATCAAAATAAGCCATTATTTTACTTTTAGCAATGTCTATTATTAAGGATATCTGTTTTTGCAAAAACATGTCTCTGTTATTACGTGTATTTATTTTATGAGCACACCGACCTAATTTTGCTTTAGAAGTATGAATTGGAGTGTACACATTGAGGCATCTGAAAAAGTTGAAACTATAGCATTTGCTGCTTTTATTTCAACATAAATGAATTATTTTTATTGGTCCAGGGGCCACAGTAATGAGTAAAAATACATTAAAGGCAGATCAAGTGGATTTCACATACCTACATAAATAGAAAAATACATGAGTCAATGGAAGAAATATCAATTATCGTACAACTAGTTTCAACGCTTAGGCGTCATCATCAGGTGTTGTCATCAGGCTTATGTGTCATCATCAGAAAGTAGTTGTATAATACTAAAGAACAGTGGATGTATACATTGTGTTCTTAATTAAATAAATATCAAACCATTTATCCCTATCAAGCAATTGGTACTGTGCTTGCTGTTGTTTTATTGTTTGACCTCAGGTCTCTTTCATGGGGTCCTAGTTCAGTTGTATTTGTGAGCAGGGATAAATTTGTTGTCCTGTTGAAGTGATCATGAAGATTAAAGTGATAAAATTCTTCAAGTTATTTTTTAAGCATAGCAATGAAGATAATATTTAAATACACATTTGTTGTTGAGAATGTTTCCTTCTATTCTTAATCAAATTGGATGACCTCAAGATGGAATGCCATACATTCGAATAGCCAGTTGTTGCAGTGTGCGCTCTGACAAAACTTACTATATTTAGTGGTGTCAACAAAACTTTAGCATGGACATTTTCTCTTTCCATCAATGTTTGGTTTACAGATATCCACCTTTTGTACATGTAACAGTAATGGTACCTACACTATCCCTTGTGGTGATTTGCTGTAAGTGTCAGCAGGACTTGCCGATGGATGATGAAGTTACTGGATCTCTTACATCCTGAAATGTTGAACGTCAAATTGTATTCCTATTCAGAGTGGATCAATGGAAGCCCATCGTGCATTCATTATTAATCTATGTACTTGACACTCCTGATGTGAATCTTGGAATCTATATATTTATTTGGCTGCTAATTTTATCCATGCAGTGTAAACCCATGACGTAAGACACCATTTATAATATGCAGTGTATCACATAACCTTTGATTAATACCCTGAAGCTTGTAATAGAGGGAAAGATATTAGGCAAGGGAGAAAAAGAATAGGCATGTAAGATGTAATAAAGGTAAGTAGAATGCATGTGGTATTGAAGGACAGTTTGTTGAGTTGTCTCTCTTGTTTGGTGAGGCTAACAAATGCAGAAGCCTGTGTCCACCCTAAACATACCCTAAATTGGTGATCTACCAAATAATAATGATCCTTGCCAAAATTTAATTTTTCCCTAAGGTGAAGGGAGTACCATCTCTTTATCTGTGGCTTTGACTCTTCTTAATGTATTTGCTAACAAATCTGTCAGAAAAATTGTGACATTATTTTGGCGTTTAATTAACACTATCTCTAATGAAAATGTATAGATCTCAACCATGTTAATATATCGTGTGCATTTATAATCATCTGAATGCTCAAATGAATATCATCCAACCCTTTTGCGCAAGGGAATGAGTGGTCAAAACGAAATGAGGGAAGTGAAAGGAGAAATAAATGAAAGAAGGCAGCCAGTTGGTGCTGCCGTTATGCCAGCAGCACCAACCAAATAATGTTGGTCAGGAATGATGTGATTCACATGATTCTCCATTAAACTTGGATGATTCAGCATTTGAAACAAATGCTACAACCTTTCGGCGATTTCTACCACTAAACCCATGTTGCTCTGTATTATCATGCCATAAAAAACTGAAGAATCAGCGTAAACTTACCTTTGTCGAGATTTTGACCTATCGGATAAATCTAAGTAAAAAGAAGAAAGAATTTTTGATGAAAGAGACCATATTAGTTTTTACGCGTTCATTTCTTTGGAAGGGTACATTATGATATTCCTTGAAAAAAGCACATAATCTGAAATGATTATGGGTATTACTATTTGCTAAGCCCAGTGTTATGCAGCAAACTTACCGACGTACTTGCATGTACTTACGGAGACTTGCATTACTGGTGAAGGGGTCGACAAATACCAATTAACTCAGTTTTACCAGAACCGCTGAGGCCAACGTTGAAACAAACAATTACGTTTTCGTAGACTTTTTTGTAAGTTAATAAGATAATGATATCAGAGCAGGAATTTCTTTCGGGTTAATTAATATCCTCTCGTTTCGTCTGGGTGCTTGATGCCCCAAACAAAATATATCATTTTGCGCAATAATTTGGGATTCTGTCCGCTAGACGGCGGAAAACGCTGAAAATATATCATATATCACAACTAACCAAACAGCAACTAGTTAGTTCACCGCGTTCGACTGTGAAGTTTTGAGGAGGAACTGAATCGCTTGGTAAGTGTTTTATTTATTTACTTCCCGATTAGTGGAAAGCAAGCCTTTCCCTTCTGTTTCTTCTTCGTCCGCTGCAAGATGTATGAGTTCCAAAACAGAAAATGGAGCTGACCTTCCCATTCATTATTCAATGTAACATCGTTAGGAATATGTCCAGATATTTCGCGACGTACGACGCTAAGTATAAGGGGAGGATTTAAACTTTTGGTCAAGTCTTCTCCTCCGTCGGACATCGGTTAACTGTGAAATCAAATGGGAAACTTTCGCAGCCGTTTCATCAGATGTGCCCATAACAATATTCGCGTAGTGACTCTTGAGTTAAATGCTCGAGGTCTGCCCTCTTATTTTTGAGGCTTCTGTGGTTCAATACAAGGTTTGATATAATATTTTTTTAATGGCATCCGTAACTTTTCCTGCCGGTAATTTAGATGTTTTTGGACAAGTGCTTTTCAAATGTCTTTAATGCCTGTGTTGCCCGGTTAGTAATAATTTTAACTGCACTAGCCGTTTTGACAGAGGATGTACTCGAGTTAGTTGCCTGTGTTTTTTTTGTTTCCGCAATATTGGGAAACGGGATGGTATGACATTGCAATCACGACAATTTATTTTAAATTCTCAATGAGTTGACCGACTCTCTAACCTACTATTTATGCTAAAAACTTTTAAAAAGTTCATGCATCCTCTCATGTGGCACATTAATGAGTTTTTTCCCTCATGGGCAACTTTGACAAGTAGGATTTTTATGACGAATGCAATTTGTTTTTCTTCAATTTACCCGAAATAAACGTTCAGATTAAGTTTTGTCAGTTTTAATTATCCAATGAAGTGTTCGTTTAAGTTTAACAAACGTTGTAAGCATTGGATGAAAAGTTGCCAGAAATTGCGTTTTCCGTTGAGTAACTCTTTGCGTGACTGATGGTAAAAACGTAATACATAATTGCATGGATAAAAAAAAGCAATCTACATGTGAAAAACGCTTTGAGTTCAGAGGTTTTCAACGGACGAGGAAATTTTTGGGACAAAATGACGAATTTGTCTTTTCTGCTGCAAAAGGTTTTTAACCAACTCATTTTTCTGATGACCAAATAGAAAAAAATCTATTTTTTTTAACCTTGGAAGTTATTATTTTTAAGGCTTCGTATTATTAATTTTACTGGCATTCCATTCGAAATGCACCGGCCTGGAGTGACAGTGTAGTTCAAGAGTCTCTCTAGCTTTGATCGTGAATTCCATATTCTTAGGTAATCTATCGGTTAAGTTAGGTTTTCTATGGACACAACTATCAAATAAACATTTTGTAACTCCAAACAAAATCCAATCCGGCAACCTAGTCTACATCAGGTCCCTCTTCATCTCGGTGTACTTCTTTCCTCCCTTCATCCCGTCCAACATCCCTATCCTGTTCCAGCCCTTTCCTCGCTTGCCCAACAGTCTCCCCTCTATTACCGTCTTCAACATCGCACTACCGCTTAATACGCCTTTCATCCATTTTTCCTGCCTCCATAGGATTGATTTCCATTTAGTCAGGGCATATTCTAAGAGTTATTCTATGGTTTATCTGTTCTCAAACTTCATTTTCTGACGATAACGACCGAATGCCCTTTGTAATTGATTTAGTGTGCTAACATTTTAATTGATTACAAAATGAAAAACAATGCATTCTTAAGGAGGGTTGGCGAAGCAGGGCATAATTTATGCGGGTGAAATTATTTATCGGTTGGTGGCATGGAGATGTGAAGTTTGTTTACACAACAGGAAATCAGTTTTTCAAACTGGCTTCTTTCTGTTAATTTCTTCTAGAGTGTTGCCTTTAAGGTATAATAATTTATGTTAAGTAATCTTGTTAAATTCTAATTATATTGTATTTACTTATATCTTATGCCCGTGAACGTTTTATTTCCGACTCTGTCAAACATATTCATGCAAAAAAGATTGAATTTGGAAATCGAACTCTTTCACCAATTTTTCATTCAAGCATGTTCCAAAAAAGATGGACCGATTTAAAAGGAATAATCTTTGACTCTTTCAACTGTTTACTTTTTTTATCTTTGATAACAATAATCTCACCAAAAGACGTTCCGTGAAGTAATCGGTTGTGGTTTCGAATCCAAAGCAAACAAATTGTTGTTCATATTGCGACTCTTCAACATAATTCATGCGTCAGTGAAAAACTTAACACCCGTGCATCCATTACTATCGCTAGGAGCACTTGGAAAGGCGAATGCCACGTCATTAATTTTATGTTGAAGATCAATTTAAATCCGTGAAATACGAGGTACTTCATATTCATGGAATGCGCAGAAATTGGCCTAGTCAATGCGGAATCAACTCTTCGTGTTGCTTCTCTCGATGTGGGCTTTGCCACGAATTCTTTGGGAGTTCAAATTGTTCTGAGCTGTGTCCTGTTGCGTATTGTGCAAGTGATTTCCCAAGATAGTTGCGCAAATTCTCTAAGGTGGTATGTCGAAAGATGAGCCGACGGAGTGGGGTCAATGCAATGCAACGCATGCTCGCAATTCGTACTTTTTTCTCTTCTTTTAAAGATTGAAGTTTTTTTTATCACTCTTACGCGTAATAGTGAACACCTATGATTTGGAGTGCAGAATAAACGCACCACGCATGGTGCAAAAATACATGTAGGTGGGTACATGTATTAAATCCATGAACAAATGTGTCACTATGGAGACAGTCGATTTGTTTCAACGGTTTTAGCCGTTTTAAACAATGGATTCTAGGAATTGACATTGTTGAGTGCCCTTTGAAGTCTCGCTGCATTTAATATGGGTGTATGGATTTGTGTGAATTCGGTTGATTTATCATTTTAGTTGAGAAATTTGCCCCCGTGTAAAAGCATTCCCGTCCGCAATGCGAAAAGATGATCACGAAGCGTTGCAAGAAAATTTGGTGCTCCAGGGGAATGATTGCTCTGGGCGATGCTGTTGATGAAAAACATAAACCATGCTGAAAAGAAAGACTTGTACTTTTCCACAGATTTTATTAAATGGTACAACGCGTTTCTCCGACTTGCGGCATCATCAGGTATGACGAAAAATGAAATACTTCTCCGAAGTGAAGCCTGAAACAGCAGAAGAAAAACATAAAGACTACCGTCGGGAAGGCTTGCTGTTATATTCTAGGTGCCATGATGGGATGCGTACGTTGAATTTCTGTTTTTTATTTCAAAGTGATATATAATATTATATATATATATATATATATATATATATATATTTCATTCGTATATATACATATATTTCGTTCATGTTTTTAATTGAGCGTTGGAAACTGATTCTGTTTCAGTAACCTTAATGATTTGCACTAAAAATGAAAACCTTACAATTTAATGTTTTAAGACAGCGGTAGAGGGTGGAATGTTCGGTATGATGTGGCAGAGATTAGGAAAGAATAGGAATTTTGGATGGAATGAGGGGAGGCAGTTGAAAGGAAGGTCCAAGGAGGAAAGAGAGCCCGAAATTGCACGAGGGATGTGGATGTAGAGCATTTTCATTGGGGTCGGGATGTTGTGAACTGATATGGACGGGAGGAAGTTGGGAAAGTGAGGTTTGGCGGGAATTTTGCATAAAAAATGAAGGGAGACGGAAGGCAGGTTGAGATAAAGAGTAACAATATGTTTTATAGTGTGGTTTTTGTGCCAATTGGGTGATTGACAATGAACCATCGGTTAGTTAGTGTGCCCAGCCAATCTTACCCGGTAAAATATTATGAATAATAATGATTATTTTTATGATATAACAGATACGCACAAATATATTATTAATGTAATGCATCTTCCTTAATATTATGTTTATTTATTTATATCTATGGAGAATAACTGTTACTAAGGCAGCGCGGAAATTAACAATTGTTTTCATATCTCCTGCAACGGGAATATGAAGTACAGGATGCGTTCCGAAAGTAGTTAAATTTATTTAAATAAATTAATCTTTGCAAGTAATTTATTGGACAGGTTTCCACAACACTTTAACATGACCGGTACGCTCCCTGAAGGCGTCTTCGGGGACCTCTCGCAAGGTCTTCTATTCACGGCTGATTGGATCTCTTCTATGGACGAAAAACGGATTTCTTTCAGGGCTTCCTTAATCTGGGGGAACAAAAAGAAGTCTGCCGGGGCTACGTCAAGACTAAACGGGGGAGGGGAAGGGTTGGCACCTGGTGTTTGGCCAGGAACTCGCGTCTAGGAGCGCGTTATCGTGATGGAGTTTCCAGGTAGCGGAAATGTCTTTTCTCGTCCTGATTACCCTTTTTCGGAGTCTTTCCAGCACATCCACGAAGTAGGCAGCGTTAACTGTCTGTCCTTGAGGAGAAAACTCTTTATGGACCACTCCTTTAGTTTCGAAAAAGACAATGATCATTGCTTTCACTTTGGATTTGCTCATTCTTGCCTTTTTGGGCTTGGGGCACTGGTCGGTCGGTGTGTCGATCGGAGCTTTGGAGTTTTGTTTCTGGGTCGTATTAAAAAACCCAGGTTTCATCACCAGTGACGAAGTTCGAATAATTAGGTTCGTTTTCAATACTTTGAAAAAGTTTATGTGAAATTTCCGCTCGGTTGGTCTTATGGTCGTCTGACAACACCTTGGGCACGAGCTGGGCGCACACTTTCCTCATCGCTAAATCTTCAGTGACAATGCCAAACACAGCAGTAGACGACAAGTTCACTTCATTGGCAACAGTCTTGATACTCAACCTTCGGTGATTTTTCTGATTTTTCGGGTAGCAGACCTTCCTGGGAAACCATAACCGGCACAGGGAAAGGAACTGGCCCCCCTACCCTGCTAATTTGTGAATATTCACACGCCTTCGGGCTTAGTACTGGGTTAACTCTGCCATCAATTTAATCTCTCAAATTCAATGCCATCAAATTTCACATTCAAAATAGCAGAGTTTCTCTCTGAACTGGTGTCGCGAATTGTGATGGCCTTGAATTATTAATTTAGGAGCTGTGAACTTTGATCAATATGGCAATCCAACCATGGCCGTATAAAAACAACTGCACGTATGTAATGATGAAATTATGTTACATATAAAACTGTCGCAATAATGATCAAATTACAAGCAATGATATTTGCTACCCCGGTAGTATCTCATGATTTGGTTGTGTACACTAAATCGTTTTTTCTCAGAATTATACTGATTGTTTTCGAGTAATGTTTATTAGGATAACCATTAATTAGAATAACGATGACTTATTAGGAAATAAATGCCTTGTGTGCCCATCATTGCCTATGAATTGTGTATCATCTTTGTTAAAAAAACATAACAATGTCATGACGACTAATCAGGTGACTACAACAATTCTGAAAAATGCTCAATGTCGTCCTTGAAAATACCATCGATAAACCTCAATTTGAAAGCATTGATGCAATGCCGATTCCGTCGTAGGCTTTTTGATCTTTTCCGGAAATGTCTGTGTCCAATAAGGACAACTTTTTCAAAGAGTACATTTTATCAAATAAAATTATAGCTACGTGATTATTTATCGCCATTGTTGGATCGTCCAACAACTCCAAATTCAAGCATGGCGTCGACACCGTTCTCCATGAATTGCTTCGTATGGCTCAATCGAGGGAATAGCGCCGGTTAATTCGAGTGTGGCGGAGTATTGAAGCTAGACCATCTTGTTGTCTCTTTGCATGGGGAGCAATTCTCCTGTCTAAGATCTAAAATCTCATCTCTTAGGCATAAAGGGAAAATTAGTTCCTCATACGAGTGAAAGTTTGCCTTTCATTAAGTATTATCAGGCGGCTGGGTGATATCTTCCAGAGAAAGGTCTCAGTTATGCGGGGGTGGGTGCCCCTCTGGGGTGTTGAGGATGGAAAGGGAGAATTGCAGGAGACGACGCCGTTCCATTAATTTCACCTTGCACCGAGTCCTTCTTCCCATCGCCCCCCCGAGAAACCTGTGGAGTGCGAAATGGGGAGTCCATTTGCTGCACGCGCCGTCTACTTATAAAATAGGGAAAGACGGATTCGACAAGAATAATAGTCCTCCTTTTGCCTCCCGGCCGTATGAACTCAGGCGTGCGCATATGAAATCGTGCGAGTGCCTTATCGCAAGGGATAGTTTCGTCCGTCCCCCGGCATTTCGTGAGCAAATGTAGATTATGAGCGAGTGTAGCTCAAAGGTGTGGTTTTTGATAACAAAAGATTGCCGTTCGTAAGCCGTAAACAAAGCGACAACGGCCGAAAGTGGCATACGCATGAATTTGAGCTCGAGTAATGATGTTATCTGACACTGCTTAGCCCTCTTTTAGAATATGCTGCAAGTACTGTATGGGATCCTCACGAAGTTGAATTAACTGCCGGATTGGATTGCGTGCAGCGCAGAGAAGCTACGAGGGTAATCCCAAAAGAAGGTCTCCGAATCATTGGGGACGCAAATAAACTAATCGTGCAGCTATTGGCGGCTCTGCTGTTATTGTTGCTTCCACCACTCCCAAACAAGCATGCGCGCGCATCGCTGGGACGCTCAGTATAGGTTTGGCAGCCGTTGGGAATGGAGCCCCCGTTGCATTTTTCCGCCAAGTGTGAGGTTCGCGCAGTTTTTCGGTTGTTGAATGCAAATGGGGTTGAACTGCTTGAAATGCATCGCCAATTGATGGAAGTGTGTGGACAATCGTGCATGGATGTCAAAAACGTTCACAAGTGGTGTAGAGAGTTTACATCCGGTCGTACTGAAATTCACGACGAACAATGGAGCGGGAGACGGGAGTCAAATTCTGACGAGACTGTCGCGAAGGTTGAGGAAACCATGCGTAATGATCGGCGGATCACGCTGGATAAACTCTGCATTTTGGTTCCTGAGGTTTCTTGAAGCACCATCCACAGAATTTTAAGCGGAAAAGTTGCAATATCGGAGGGTGTGTGCAAGATGGGTGCCGAGAATGCTGACTGAAGACCTCAAACGACAACGAGTTGATTCTTCACGTGAATTTCTTTGCCGCTATGCAGATGAAAAGGATAGATTTTTGGACTCGATTGTCACGGGTGATGAAACCTGGGCATTCCACTTCACACCCGAGACCAAACGACAATCACGTGATTGACGGCACCCCTCTTCGCCCAAGCCGCGGAAATTCAAACAAACACAGTCTGCCGGTAGAGTCATGGCAACTGTGTTTTGGTATCGAAAGGGGGGGGTATTGTTGGTCGACTTCATGCCTGCTGGGACCACGATAAACGCTGACAGGTACTGCGAAACATTGAAACAACTCTGACGGGCAATTCAGAACCGAAGATGCGAGAATGTTGATCAAGGGGGTATGCATTCTCCACGGCAACGCTCGCCCACACGTTGCCCGCCAAACCGTCGCTCTCCTTTAAGACTTTGGTTGGGGCATTGTCAACCACCCACCCCATACTCTGGATTTGGCCCCCAGCGACTTTCACCTGTTCCCTAAGTTGAAAGAACATTGGCCGGAAGGCGATTCAGCTCCGACGAAAGGGTGAAAGATGAAGTTCAACGTTTCCTCGAGGACATGGCGGCGAGCTGGCAAGACATGGGCATACGAAAACTAACACAGCGTTTACAAAAATGCATAGACCGAAATGGCGATTATGCAGAATAATAGATAATTGATCAATATTTAAAAT